>JASEVX010000010.1:36576123-36713635 GCA_031761405.1 Serripes groenlandicus | reverse complement strand
ACACACAGCTTGAGCTACGCAGGAACTCATGGACTGACATAATAGCAGGCTACTTACATGTCCATTACAGTTTCTCGATCTCAAATCAATCGAACATTTATGAGATACACTTGGTCATCGTGATCGAAGAGGTACATGAGTTGCAGCGTATTGTCGTTCAGGACTTGACCAATATCGCCCACAGGTTTAATGTCCAAACGACAAGGGTACATAGAGGTGATCCTAGCCAGATTTGGACACGCTAAATATTAATTATTGACCGTTTTAAAGTTTGGTCGACGTTTCACCTTGTTAGATATTTACATTTGATTTCACTGTCGCCATTTTGCAAATTGATAATTTTGATAGTATTGCCTTTTATTTGTTCCGAAATCTGATTGAAATGAACTTTCAATAAAATAAGTAGTACATATTTAGTTATGTATAGTCCACATTTCAACCTATTCGATTTAATCAGATTTACACAACGGAAAAGTTGTTAGGAAGATCTTGACCGCATCCAGCGATCAAATACCATTTAGGATATTTAAGTATACCCCAGATTTACTTAGCACAATGTTAGATATACCTCCAACAGTTAAAAATGTTCATTGCGAACATACACATGAACGATTTGCTTGTGATACAGATCATTCCAATAACTGTTGTACAATTCTAAACATGAAAATTAAAATATATCATATATTGCTTTTGTACAATGAACTGTCATTGTCACATTACTTATTGAGTCACCGAACATTACATATCTAAATTCTATATGCAAGCTGAACTGAACGAGATCAGCATAAACATGTACATTCACAATTGAGTATTTACTTTTAATTTTATAGTATAATCATGTCAATAACATAACCAAAATATATGTTTGTGTGTATAGATATTGATGAATGCAGTGATAACAATAATGGCGGCTGTTCTGATATTTGTGAAAATACACCCGGCTCCTACAATTGTGGATGCGGCAGCGGTTATTCACTTAATGATGATGGACACACCTGTTCAGGTAAAGAAACCTTAATTTCATTACATATACATATTTACTTTAAACTATGATTAGTCAGGGGTAAACTGGTCTTAACCCTGTGTTATCTCTTTTGTTACTCAACCAAACCCTATGGTGCGGGTACTCAAAAGAATCGTCTCAATGAGGCGATGTTTTTGAGTACCCACAACATAGGGTTTGAGTGTCAAATATGGATTTTAACACATGCACACTTCGCCTTATCTGGAGCTCTGCGTAATGGTCGGACTATGGAGTGGTAATGATTACATTGCGTGCAACCTAGTCGTGACCATTACTTAAAATGCATAGGATGCATATGAGCCGTCCCGCGAGACGTTTCGAGAATTGTTTTTTCTCCAGTTTAAGTAATACAAGTTAATACGTTTGAGTTGAGACCCCCCTGCTAAAAGATACGTGTAAATGAATACTTGGCACACCATGGTATATTAGTTAATTAAAAACAATGCATTTTAAAATCTGTGTGTTATATATGGTGTATCAGGAGTATTCTACAAATGTTGTTTTCTTCAAAGTTTGACCAAATGGCCTAGTGTTATACCCCACATGACCGAAATGGGGCAGTTGAAAACTTGGATGAACAGTCTAGCTATTCATATGTGTCCTACAAGTTGACCTAGTGACCTAGTTTTTGAGGCCTTGTGAGTGACCTAGTTTTTGAGGCCTTTAAAATCGAACTAAATTTGATTAAGATGAGTGTCAATAATGTGTCCTCTATCGTGCTCGAAAGGTTTTTCTAACATTTGATCTATGGACGTAGTTTTTGAACCCATTTGACCCAGTCTCGAACGTCGCAGGGATTTGATGGAGAAACATGTTCTGATGAACTCGTATAATGATCTGATAGATAATGAGGCATTCGGAGTGTTTACATTGCTTTCTTAACTCTTTCGCTGTAAAGACTTTACATACAATGCAGATAGATTCAAGTCGTAACTAGTTGTCTCTCCTGAAATATGCATTGTTTGCCACGTAGATATTAAGTTTACCAAACTTCCTGTTGGACGAAAAATGGAGTGGTCCAATTTTCAAGATTGAAGAGTCGACTTTGTGAAATTCGGCAGTGAAAGCGTTAATTGTGTTCCTGTTTTCAATATAGTTATAATGAAATCCATCAAAGTTTGCCTCATATAATACTCAGGACGGATGACATCTAACGAGCGTCCAATATGCCTTTGCCTTTGGATAAAAAGGCCAATTATATTGAGTGAAAGAATAACTATTATCTTCTGTACTAAATTTCTATAGATATTCAAATAGACATGAACAATAGACTTTCATGAATATTTATACACATTTTAACTTTTAAATATGAAAAATAACAGGTAGCATATATATGTATTTGTGTATAGATGTTGATGAATGCAGTAATAACAATAATGGCAGCTGTTCTGATGCTTGTGAAAATACCCCCGGCTCGTACACATGTGGTTGCAGCAGCGGTTATTCTCTAAATGATGATGGACACACGTGTTCAGGTAAGTTAAACCTTAGGAAAGGGGGGGGGGGGGGGGGGGAAGATCTTTCATATACAGTTTGTCTAAGAGTAACTAAATAACGAAATATATCTTGGTGTCTTGTATTTCTATCTTACATACTGTGACTTACAATAAACCAACAGTTAAAGGTCACAATACACAAAATAAATTCCTTCTTTGTTAACATGTAAATCAACCAGCTTCAACCCTCGTTTGTCACACTTTCTAAGCGTTTCCCAGGTAGAACACCATATATCATTGAAAAGAGATACTTCTTACCTTTAAAATAATCTATAGAAAATGTTGGGTCATGCATAATGAAAGAAATAACTCGCTCTGTGAAAATGGGGACCGTCCTTTTTACCACAATCCAGCAAGGCTGAAACTGGGTTTCCACATCCACTACTTTCACTTTCACACAAGGTCAAAATACCTAAAATGATCAAATCAAACAGTTCCTGTTCATCCTCTACATATTTACAAAGAATGTCCACCCATTGTCACATATCCAATGCAGTCTGGGCCAGATGTACAACCATTTCTAGGCAAACAAAGTTTTGTTTTCGGACTACGGTGAGTAATTTGACATAAACAGGAACACACTATAACATATTAAACATTTCATAAATGTCTATCTATCTATCTATTTATAAAATTAATGGTATTATTGGTAGGCGCGTCTGTGCATTTGTTAAAAGAATGCGTGAAGACATTTAAAAGGATGACATTATATAAATATCATATGGCAGCATGTGTGACATTGATATTGTCAACCCGAGAGCAGAATGTCACCCGAGGCGTAAGCCGAGGGTGACATCCTGTTTCGAGGGTTGACAATATCAATGTCACACTTGTGCTGCCATATGGTATTTATTTTATTATACCGAACAAAATTAAGTGACGTCACTGCTGTATGTGTATAAGGGAGGCAATCATGTCATGATTTAGCTAAAATATTGACGCAGTTATTTGCCGTTATATGACATTCAAAATATCACTGCGGTCATATGACCTGACAGTCAATTTTCGCTTGGTCACGTGTCAAAAAGGTTGAAAATGTTTCTGATAGTCAAAATATCTCTTTTTTGGGTAATGGGATGTTACCATTGTAGACAAAAGTGAGGTATAATAAAGACATATATAAACTATATATACTTCACAAAGTCTTTCGGAACGGTCGATACGTTGAAGAACGTTTCTTTTTGTAGCTATATAATTTAGCCGTCCCGCGAGAAAGCCAACAGTGTGGACTCTGCGTAAAGTATCGACCGAGATCAGTCTAAGCATGCCGCGCAGGCTACCACGGATAGACACTTTTCTTTTTTTGTGGATTTTTCTGTTTCAGGAATCATATCTCTATACCTCTATCCTTCTGAGACGGAATGTGTCGGCCCGGATCCGTCTGCGCGGACTGCGCAGGCTGATATGGGTCGATACATTACGCAGAGGCCATACTTTTGTTTTTTTCGCTGAACGGCTCATATTATAAAAAGCTCAACGATGAACGTTTAGGGGGAAAACTCTAGCGAAAAAGTTGGTAATTGAGCTTGAAACCATACACTTTCAAAAATGTTGTAGATATAGATGAATGCAATACTGATAATGGTGGATGTGACAATGATTGTACCAACACACACGGGTCTTACGAATGTTCGTGTAACACTGGATATTACTTTAACTTGGACGCACATTCGTGTACAGGTAAGATGTATTATGTTTTGAGCCGTCCCGCGAGAAACCTAACATTGTGGTCTCTGCGTAAAGTATCGACCGGATCAGCCTAAGCATGCCGCGCAGGCTAACCCGGACAGATGCTTTTCGCCTACTGTTGATTTTCTGTTTCAAGAATCGTTACCCTATACCTCTATCCCCCCGAGACGGAATGTGTCGGCCCGGATTAGCGCAGGCTGATCTTGATCGATACATTACGCAGAGGTCATTACGTTGGTTTTCTTGCGGGACGGCTCAAAATATTAAAATTAAGTTTAGATTTGCAAACAATATGTTGATGGTGACAGTTGCTGTCTCATCAAAATAACATCATATAGGAAATCTACTTTACTAGTTGTTACAGGAAACGTCACTTAACCTGTGTACTCCATTCCGATGTGTGGCATGAAAATTAAGTAAAGCAGTCACTGAATTGTTTCAAAAGATGTTTAGAAATTATGACTTATCAAGGCAAAATAGCTCAGCAAATAAGGTCAAGCTCATAATAAAGACCTTTACTTTGCACGTGTAAATGAAAGTATATTACCAGTTTACATGCGACAAGGCAAAGGGATTATCAATAATTTCATGGAGATTTATGGCAACTGTTTTTGCACTCAAAGTCAGTAAGACAGCTCTTAATATTTCACTTATTTCGATTATTCATTAGCTAAGAATAATTAAGTCGAGGTTTGTACAATTCCAAGTATGTTTTTATTTGCCAGTTACATATAGATACTCCTTTTTTCAAAATGTTGTATTGGCATAGATACCTTTAAAGCGCTAGAATTCTTTTCATATTAAACTATCCTGATTTCAGCAGACACACCACCGTGAGCCCCGTTTGAAGTATTCAATATCTTACAAATGACTGCATTCGTCATAAAATATCAGAGAATAAAGTAGAAAGAACACAAGTTGCACCATATATATGTCCTTTGCTGTAGGATGTTTTAAAGTTATTAATATATGATACTTTTTAAGTATTATTTGTTAGACAGTCGACGTTAAAATGTAATTTCAAACATAACGTTAACTTATGAGATGATTTCTTGATAAAATCATATGTGCTTATACGCTGTAAGGATGTTCTAACTGGTCCATTTTAAAATTAGATTTGTTTCTTCTAATATGACTTCAAACATCGACTTGAAATTGTGAAGCTCATCATACTATAATATAAAAGCACCTGCACACACAGCTTGAGCTACGCAGGAACTCATGGACTGACATAATAGCAGGCTACTTACATGTCCATTACAGTTTCTCGATCTCAAATCAATCGAACATTTATGAGATACACTTGGTCATCGTGATCGAAGAGGTACATGAGTTGCAGCGTATTGTCGTTCAGGACTTGACCAATATCGCCCACAGGTTTAATGTCCAAACGACAAGGGTACATAGAGGTGATCCTAGCCAGATTTGGACACGCTAAATATTAACTATTGACCGTTTTAAAGTTTGGTCGACGTTTCACCTTGTTAGATATTTACATTTGATTTCACTGTCGCCATTTTGCAAATTGATAATTTTGATAGTATTGCCTTTTATTTGTTCCGAAATCTGATTGAAATGAACTTTCAATAAAATAAGTAGTACATATTTAGTTATGTATAGTCCACATTTCAACCTATTCGATTTAATCAGATTTACACAACGGAAAAGTTGTTAGGAAGATCTTGACCGCATCCAGCGATCAAATACCATTTAGGATATTTAAGTATACCCCAGATTTACTTAGCACAATGTTAGATATACCTCCAACAGTTAAAAATGTTCATTGCGAACATACACATGAACGATTTGCTTGTGATACAGATCATTCCAATAACTGTTGTACAATTCTAAACATGAAAATTAAAATATATCATATATTGCTTTTGTACAATGAACTGTCATTGTCACATTACTTATTGAGTCACCGAACATTACATATCTAAATTCTATATGCAAGCTGAACTGAACGAGATCAGCATAAAACATGTACATTCACAATTGAGTATTTACTTTTAATTTTATAGTATAATCATGTCAATAACATAACCAAAATATATGTTTGTGTGTATAGATATTGATGAATGCAGTGATAACAATAATGGCGGCTGTTCTGATATTTGTGAAAATACACCCGGCTCCTACAATTGTGGATGCGGCAGCGGTTATTCACTTAATGATGATGGACACACCTGTTCAGGTAAAGAAACCTTAATTTCATTACATATACATATTTACTTTAAACTATGATTAGTCAGGGGTAAACTGGTCTTATCCCTGTGTTATCTCTTTTGTTACTCAACCAAACCCTATGGTGCGGGTACTCAAAAGAATCGTCTCAATGAGGCGATGTTTTTGAGTACCCACAACATAGGGTTTGAGTGTCAAATATGGATTTTAACACATGCACACTTCGCCTTATCTGGAGTTCTGCGTAATGGTCGGACTATGGAGTGGTAATGATTACATTGCGTGCAACCTAGTCGTGACCATTACTTAAAATGCATAGGATGCATATGAGCCGTCCCGCGAGACGTTTCGAGAATTGTTTTTTCTCCAGTTTAAGTAATACAAGTTAATACGTTTGAGTTGAGACCCCCCTGCTAAAAGATACGTGTAAATGAATACTTGGCACACCATGGTATATTAGTTAATTAAAAACAATGCATTTTAAAATCTGTGTGTTATATATGGTGTATCAGGAGTATTCCACAAATGTTGTTTTCTTCAAAGTTTGACCAAATGGCCTAGCGTTATACCCCACATGACCGAAATGGGGGAGTTGAAAACTTGGATGAACAGTCTAGCTATTCATATGTGTCCTACAAGTTGACCTAGTGACCTAGTTTTTGAGGCCTTGTGAGTGACCTAGTTTTTGAGGCCTTTAAAATCGAACTAAATTTGATTAAGATGAGTGTCAATAATGTGTCCTCTATCGTGCTCGAAAGGTTTTTCTAACATTTGATCTATGGACGTAGTTTTTGAACCCATTTGACCCAGTCTCGAACGTCGCAGGGATTTGATGGAGAAACATGTTCTGATGAACTCGTATAATGATCTGATAGATAATGAGGCATTCGGAGTGTTTACATTGCTTTCTTAACTCTTTCGCTGTAAAGACTTTACATACAATGCAGATTCAAGTCGTAACTAGTTGTCTCTCCTGAAATCTGCATTGTTTGCCACGTAGATATTAAGTTTACCAAATTTCCTGTTGGACGAAAAATGGAGTGGTCCAATTTTCAAGATTGAAGAGTCGACTTTGTGAAATTCGGCAGTGAAAGCGTTAATTGTGTTCCTGTTTTCAATATAGTTATAATGAAATCCATCAAAGTTTGCCTCATATAATACTCAGGACGGATGACATCTAACGAGCGTCCAATATGCCTTTGCCTTTGGATAAAAAGGCCAATTATATTGAGTGAAAGAATAACTATTATCTTCTGTACTAAATTTCTATAGATATTCAAATAGACATGAACAATAGACTTTCATGAATATTTATACACATTTTAACTTTTAAATATGAAAAATAACAGGTATCATATATATGTATTTGTGTATAGATGTTGATGAATGCAGTAATAACAATAATGGCGGCTGTTCTGATGCTTGTGAAAATACCCCCGGTTCGTACACATGTGGTTGCAGCAGCGGTTATTCTCTAAATGATGATGGACACACGTGTTCAGGTAAGTTAAACCTTAGGAAAGGCGGGGGGGGGGGGGGGGGGAGATCTTTCGTATACAGTTTGTCTAAGAGTAACTAAATAACGAAATATATCTTTGTGAAATTCGGCAGTGAAAGCGTTAATTGTGTTCCTGTTTTCAATATAGTTATTATGAAATCCATCAAAGTTTGCCTCATATAATACTCAGGACGGATGACATCTAACGAGCGTCCAATATGCCTTTGCCTTTGGATAAAAAGGCCAATTATATTGAGTGAGAGAATAACTATTATCTTCTGTACTAAATTTCTATAGATATTCAAATAGACATGAACAAAAGACTTTCATGAATATTTATACACATTTTAACTTTTAAATATGAAAAATAACAGGTATCATATATATGTATTTGTGTATAGATGTTGATGAATGCAGTAATAACAATAATGGCGGCTGTTCTGATGCTTGTGAAAATACCCCCGGCTCGTACACATGTGGTTGCAGCAGCGGTTATTCTCTAAATGATGATGGACACACGTGTTCAGGTAAGTTAAACCTTAGGAAAGGGGGGGGGGGGGGGAAGATCTTTCATATACAGTTTGTCTAAGAGTAACTAAATAACGAAATATATCTTGGTGTCTTGTATTTCTATCTTACATACTGTGACTTACAATAAACCAACAGTTAAAGGTCACAATACTCAAAATAAATTCCTTCTTTGTTAACATGTAAATCAACCAGCTTCAACCCTCGTTTGTCACACTTTCTAAGCGTTTCCCAGGTAGAACACCATATATCATTGAAAAGAGATACTTCTTACCTTTAAAATAATCTATAGAAAATGTTGGGTCATGCATAATGAAAGAAATAACTCGCTCTGTGAAAATGGGGACCGTCCTTTTTACCACAATCCAGCAAGGCTGAAACTGGGTTTCACATCCACTACTTTCACTTTCACACAAGGTCAAAATACCTAAAATGATCAAATCAAACAGTTCCTGTTCATCCTCTACATATTTACAACCACCCATTGTCACATATCCAATGCAGTCTGGTCCAGATGTACAACCATTTCTAGGCAAACAAAGTTTGTTTCGGACTACGGTGAGTAATTTGACCTAAACAGGAACACACTGATAACATGTTAAACATTTCATAAATGTCTATCTATCTCTATCTATCTATTTATAAAATTAATGGTATTATTGGTAGGCGCGTCTGTGCATTTGTTAAAAGAATGCGTGAAGACATTTAAAAGGATGACATTATATAAATATCATATGGCAGCATGTGTGACATTGATATTGTCAACCCGAGAGCAGAATGTCACCCGAGGCGTAAGCCGAGGGTGACATTCTGTTTCGAGGGTTGACAATATCAATGTCACACTTGTGCTGCCATATGATATTTATTTTATTATACCGAACAAAATTAAGTGACGTCACTGCTGTATGTGTATAAGGGAGGCAATCACGTCATGATTTAGCTAAAATATTGACGCAGTTATTTGCCGTTATATGACATTCAAAATATCACTGCGGTCATATGACCTGACAGTAAATTTTCGCTTGGTCACGTGTCAAAAAGGTTGAAAATGTTTCTGATAGTCAAAATATCTCTTTTTTGGGTAATGGGATATTACCATTGTAGACAAAAGTGAGGTATAATAAAGACATTTATAAACTATATATACTTCACAAAGTCTTTCGGAACGGTCGATACGTTGAAGAACGTTTCTTTGTGTAGCTATATAATTTAGCCGTCCCGCGAGAAAGCCAACAGTGTGGACTCTGCGTAAAGTATCGACCGAGATCAGTCTAAGCATGCCGCGCAGGCTACCACGGATAGACACTTTTTTGTGGATTTTTCTGTTTCAGGAATCATATCTCTATACCTCTATCCTTCTGAGACGGAATGTGTCGGCCCGGATCCGTCTGCGCGGACTGCGCAGGCTGATATGGGTCGATACATTACGCAGAGGCCATACTTTTGTTTATTTTGCTGAACGGCTCATATTATAAAAAGCTCAACGATGAACGTTTAGGGGGAAAACTCTAGCGAAAAAGTTGGTAATTGAGCTTGAAACCATACACTTTCAAAATGTTGTAGATATAGATGAATGCAATACTGATAATGGTGGATGTGACAATGATTGTACCAACACACACGGGTCTTACGAATGTTCGTGTAACACTGGATATTACTTTAACTTGGACGCACATTCGTGTACAGGTAAGATGTATTATGTTTTGAGCCGTCCCGCGAGAAACCTAACATTGTGGTCTCTGCGTAAAGTATCGACCGGATCAGCCTAAGCATGCCGCGCAGGCTAACCCGGACAGATGCTTTTCGCCTACTGTTGATTTTCTGTTTCAAGAATCGTTACCCTATACCTCTATCCCCCCGAGACGGAATGTGTCGGTCCGGATTAGCGCAGGCTGATCTTGATCGATACATTACGCAGAGGTCATTACGTTGGTTTTCTTGCGGGACGGCTCAAAATATTAAAATTAAGTTTAGATTTGCAAACAATATGTTGATGGTGACAGTTGCTGTCTCATCAAAATAACATCATATAGGAAATCTACTTTACTAGTTGTTACAGGAAACGTCACTTAACCTGTGTACTCCATTCCGATGTGTGGCATGAAAATTAAGTAAAGCAGTCACTGAATTGTTTCAAAAGATGTTTAGAAATTATGACTTATCAAGGCAAAATAGCTCAGCAAATAAGGTCAAGCTCATAATAAAGACCTTTACTTTGCACGTGTAAATGAAAGTATATTACCAGTTTACATGCGACAAGGCAAAGGGATTATCAATAATTTCATGGAGATTTATGGCAACTGTTTTTGCACTCAAAGACAGTAAGACAGCTCTTAATATTTCACTTATTTCGATTATTCATTAGCTAAGAATAATTAAGTCGAGGTTTGTACAATTCCAAGTATGTTTTTATTTGCCAGTTACATATAGATACTCCTTTTTTCAAAATGTTGTATTGGCATAGATACCTTTAAAGCGCTAGAATTCTTTTCATATTAAACTATCCTGATTTCAGCAGACACACCACCGTGAGCCCCGTTTGAAGTATTCAATATCTTACAAATGACTGCATTCGTCATAAAATATCAGAGAATAAAGTAGAAATAACACAAGTTGCACCATATATATGTCCTTTGCTGTAGGATGTTTTAAAGTTATTAATATATGATACTTTTTAAGTATTATTTGTTAGACAGTCGACGTTAAAATGTAATTTCAAACATAACGTTAACTTATGAGATGATTTCTTGATAAAATCATATGTGCTTATACGCTGTAAGGATGTTCTAACTGGTCCATTTTAAAATTAGATTTGTTTCTTCTAATATGACTTCAAACATCGACTTGAAATTGTGAAGCTCATCATACTATAATATAAAAGCACCTGCACACACAGCTTGAGCTACGCAGGAACTCATGGACTGACATAATAGCAGGCTACTTACATGTCCATTACAGTTTCTCGATCTCAAATCAATCGAACATTTATGAGATACACTTGGTCATCGTGATCGAAGAGGTACATGAGTTGCAGCGTATTGTCGTTCAGGACTTGACCAATATCGCCCACAGGTTTAATGTCCAAACGACAAGGGTACATAGAGGTGATCCTAGCCAGATTTGGACACGCTAAATATTAACTATTGACCGTTTTAAAGTTTGGTCGACGTTTCACCTTGTTAGATATTTACATTTGATTTCACTGTCGCCATTTTGCAAATTGATAATTTTGATAGTATTGCCTTTTATTTGTTCCGAAATCTGATTGAAATGAACTTTCAATAAAATAAGTAGTACATATTTAGTTATGTATAGTCCACATTTCAACCTATTCGATTTAATCAGATTTACACAACGGAAAAGTTGTTAGGAAGATCTTGACCGCATCCAGCGATCAAATACCATTTAGGATATTTAAGTATACCCCAGATTTACTTAGCACAATGTTAGATATACCTCCAACAGTTAAAAATGTTCATTGCGAACATACACATGAACGATTTGCTTGTGATACAGATCATTCCAATAACTGTTGTACAATTCTAAACATGAAAATTAAAATATATCATATATTGCTTTTGTACAATGAACTGTCATTGTCACATTACTTATTGAGTCACCGAACATTACATATCTAAATTCTATATGCAAGCTGAACTGAACGAGATCAGCATAAACATGTACATTCACAATTGAGTATTTACTTTTAATTTTATAGTATAATCATGTCAATAACATAACCAAAATATATGTTTGTGTGTATAGATATTGATGAATGCAGTGATAACAATAATGGCGGCTGTTCTGATATTTGTGAAAATACACCCGGCTCCTACAATTGTGGATGCGGCAGCGGTTATTCACTTAATGATGATGGACACACCTGTTCAGGTAAAGAAACCTTAATTTCATTACATATACATATTTACTTTAAACTATGATTAGTCAGGGGTAAACTGGTCTTATCCCTGTGTTATCTCTTTTGTTACTCAACCAAACCCTATGGTGCGGTAACTCAAAAGAATCGTCTCAATGAGGCGATGTTTTTGAGTACCCACAACATAGGGTTTGAGTGTCAAATATGGATTTTAACACATGCACACTTCGCCTTATCTGGAGCTCTGCGTAATGGTCGGACTATGGAGTGGTAATGATTACATTGCGTGCAACCTAGTCGTGACCATTACTTAAAATGCATAGGATGCATATGAGCCGTCCCGCGAGACGTTTCGAGAATTGTTTTTTCTCCAGTTTAAGTAATACAAGTTAATACGTTTGAGTTGAGACCCCCCTGCTAAAAGATACGTGTAAATGAATACTTGGCACACCATGGTATATTAGTTAAAAACAATGCATTTTAAAATCTGTGTGTTATATATGGTGTATCAGGAGTATTCCACAAATGTTGTTTTCTTCAAAGTTTGACCAAATGGCCTAGTGTTATACCCCACATGACCGAAATGGGGGAGTTGAAAACTTGGATGAACAGTCTAGCTATTCATATGTGTCCTACAAGTTGACATAGTGACCTAGTTTTTGAGGCCTTGTGAGTGACCTAGTTTTTGAGGCGTTTAAAATCGAACTAAATTTGATTAAGATGAGTGTCAATAATGTGTCCTCTATCGTGCTCGAAAGGTTTTTCTAACATTTGATCTATGGACGTAGTTTTTGAACCCATTTGACCCAGTCTCGAACGTCGCAGGGATTTGATGGAGAAACATGTTCTGATGAACTCGTATAATGATCTGATAGATAATGAGGCATTCGGAGTGTTTACATTGCTTTCTTAACTCTTTCGCTGTAAAGACTTTACATACAATGCAGATTTAAGTCGTAACTAGTTGTCTCTCCTGAAATCTGCATTGTTTGCCACGTAGATATTAAGTTTACCAACTTTCCTGTTGGACGAAAAATGGAGTGGTCCAATTTTCAAAATTGAAGAGTCGACTTTGTGAAATTCGGCAGTGAAAGCGTTAATTGTGTTCCTGTTTTCAATATAGTTATAATGAAATCCATCAAAGTTTGCCTCATATAATACTCAGGACGGATGACATCTAACGAGCGTCCAATATGCCTTTGCCTTTGGATAAAAAGGCCAATTATATTGAGTGAAAGAATAACTATTATCTTCTGTACTAAATTTCTATAGATATTCAAATAGACATGAACAATAGACTTTCATGAATATTTTTACACATTTTAACTTTTAAATATGAAAAATAACAGGTATCATATATATGTATTTGTGTATAGATGTTGATGAATGCAGTAATAACAATAATGGCGGCTGTTCTGATGCTTGTGAAAATACCCCCGGCTCGTACACATGTGGTTGCAGCAGCGGTTATTCTCTAAATGATGATGGACACACGTGTTCAGGTAAGTTAAACCTTAGGAAAGGGGGGGGGGGGGGGGAGATCTTTCGTATACAGTTTGTCTAAGAGTAACTAAATAACGAAATATATCTTTGTGAAATTCGGCAGTGAAAGCGTTAATTGTGTTCCTGTTTTCAATATAGTTATTATGAAATCCATCAAAGTTTGCCTCATATAATACTCAGGACGGATGACATCTAACGAGCGTCCAATATGCCTTTGCCTTTGGATAAAAAGGCCAATTATATTGAGTGAGAGAATAACTATTATCTTCTGTACTAAATTTCTATAGATATTCAAATAGACATGAACAATAGACTTTCATGAATATTTATACACATTTTAACTTTTAAATATGAAAAATAACAGGTATCATATATATGTATTTGTGTATAGATGTTGATGAATGCAGTAATAACAATAATGGCGGCTGTTCTGATGATTGTGAAAATACCCCCGGCTCGTACACATGTGGTTGCAGCAGCGGTTATTCTCTAAATGATGATGGACACACTTGTTCAGGTAAGTTAAACCTTAGGAAAGGGGGGGGGGGGAGATCTTTCATATACAGTTTGTCTAAGAGTAACTAAATAACGAAATATATCTTTGTGAAATTCGGCAGTGAAAGCGTTAATTGTGTTCCTGTTTTCAATATAGTTATAATGAAATCCATCAAAGTTTGCCTCATATAATACTCAGGACGGATGACATCTAACGAGCGTCCAATATGCCTTTGCCTTTGGATAAAAAGGCCAATTATATTGAGTGAAAGAATAACTATTATCTTCTGTACTAAATTTCTATAGATATTCAAATAGACATGAACAAAAGACTTTCATGAATATTTATACACATTTTAACTTTTAAATATTAAAAATAACAGGTATCATATATATGTATTTGTGTATAGATGTTGATGAATGCAGTAATAACACTAATGGCGGCTGTTCTGATGCTTGTGAAAATACCCCCGGCTCGTACACATGTGGTTGCAGCAGCGGTTATTCTCTAAATGATGATGGACACACGTGTTCAGGTAAGTTAAACCTTAGGAAAGGGGGGGGGGGGGGGAAAGATCTTTCATATACAGTTTGTCTAAGAGTAACTAAATAACGAAATATATCTTGGTGTCTTGTATTTCTATCTTACATACTGTGACTTACAATAAACCAACAGTTAAAGGTCACAATACACAAAATAAATTCCTTCTTTGTTAACATGTAAATCAACCAGCTTCAACCCTCGTTTGTCACACTTTCTAAGCGTTTCCCGGGTAGAACACCATATATCATTGAAAAGAGATACTTCTTACCTTTAAAATAATCTATAGAAAATGTTGGGTCATGCATAATGAAAGAAATAACTCGCTCTGTGAAAATGGGGACCGTCCTTTTTACCACAATCCAGCAAGGCTGAAACTGGGTTTCCACATCCACTACTTTCACTTTCACACAAGGTCAAAATACCTAAAATGATCAAATCAAACAGTTCCTGTTCATCCTCTACATATTTACAAAGAATGTCCACCCATTGTCACATATCCAATGCAGTCTGGGCCAGATGTACAACCATTTCTAGGCAAACAAAGTTTTGTTTTCGGACTACGGTGAGTAATTTGACCTAAACAGGAACACACTATAACATGTTAAACATTTCATAAATGTCTATCTATCTATCTATTTATAAAATTAATGGTATTATTGGTAGGCGCGTCTGTGCATTTGTTAAAAGAATGCGTGAAGACATTTAAAAGGATGACATTATATAAATATCATATGGCAGCATGTAAGACATTGATATTGTCAACCCGAGAGCAGAATGTCACCCGAGGCGTAAGCCGAGGGTGACATTCTGTTTCGAGGGTTGACAATATCAAAGTCACACTTGTGCTGCCATATGATATTTATTTTATTATACCGAACAAAATTAAGTGACGTCACTGCTGTATGTGTATAAGGGAGGCAATCACGTCATGATTTAGCTAAAATATTGACGCAGTTATTTGCCGTTATATGACATTCAAAATATCACTGCGGTCATATGACCTGACAGTCAATTTTCGCTTGGTCACGTGTCAAAAAGGTTGAAAATGTTTCTGATAGTCAAAATATCTCTTTTTTGGGTAATGGGATGTTACCATTGTAGACAAAAGTGAGGTATAATAAAGACTTATATAAACTATATATACTTCACAAAGTCTTTCGGAACGGTCGATACGTTGAAGAACGTTTCTTTGTGTAGCTATATAATTTAGCCGTCCCGCGAGAAAGCCAACAGTGTGGACTCTGCGTAAAGTATCGACCGAGATCAGTCTAAGCATGCCGCGCAGGCTACCACGGATAGACACTTTTCTTTTTTTGTGGATTTTTCTGTTTCAGGAATCATATCTCTATACCTCTATCCTTCTGAGACGGAATGTGTCGGCCCGGATCCGTCTGCGCGGACTGCGCAGGCTGATATGGGTCGATACATTACGCAGAGGCCATACTTTTGTTTTTTTCGCTGAACGGCTCATATTATAAAAAGCTCAACGATGAACGTTTAGGGGGAAAACTCTAGCGAAAAAGTTGGTAATTGAGCTTGCAACCATACACTTTCAAAAATGTTGTAGATATAGATGAATGCAATACTGATAATGGTGGATGTGACAATGATTGTACCAACACACACGGGTCTTACGAATGTTCGTGTAACACTGGATATTACTTTAACTTGGACGCACATTCGTGTACAGGTAAGATGTATTATGTTTTGAGCCGTCCCGCGAGAAACCTAACATTGTGGTCTCTGCGTAAAGTATCGACCGGATCAGCCTAAGCATGCCGCGCAGGCTAACCTGGACAGATGCTTTTCGCCTACTGTTGATTTTCTGTTTCAAGAATCGTTACCCTATACCTCTATCCCCCCGAGACGGAATGTGTCGGCCCGGATTAGCGCAGGCTGATCTTGATCGATACATTACGCAGAGGTCATTACGTTGGTTTTCTTGCGGGACGGCTCAAAATATTAAAATTAAGTTTAGATTTGCAAACAATATGTTGATGGTGACAGTTGCTGTCTCATCAAAATAACATCATATAGGAAATCTACTTTACTAGTTGTTACAGGAAACGTCACTTAACCTGTGTACTCCATTCCGATGTGTGGCATGAAAATTAAGTAAAGCAGTCACTGAATTGTTTCAAAAGATGTTTAGAAATTATGACTTATCAAGGCAAAATAGCTCAGCAAATAAGGTCAAGCTCATAATAAAGACCTTTACTTTGCACGTGTAAATGAAAGTATATTACCAGTTTACATGCGACAAGGCAAAGGGATTATCAATAATTTCATGGAGATTTATGGCAACTGTTTTTGCACTCAAAGACAGTAAGACAGCTCTTAATATTTCACTTATTTCGATTATTCATTAGCTAAGAATAATTAAGTCGAGGTTTGTACAATTCCAAGTATGTTTTTATTTGCCAGTTACATATAGATACTCCTTTTTTCAAAATGTTGTATTGGCATAGATACCTTTAAAGCGCTAGAATTCTTTTCATATTAAACTATCCTGATTTCAGCAGACACACCACCGTGAGCCCCGTTTGAAGTATTCAATATCTTACAAATGACTGCATTCGTCATAAAATATCAGAGAATAAAGTAGAAAGAACACAAGTTGCACCATATATATGTCCTTTGCTGTAGGATGTTTTAAAGTTATTAATATATGATACTTTTTAAGTATTATTTGTTAGACAGTCGACGTTAAAATGTAATTTCAAACATAACGTTAACTTATGAGATGATTTCTTGATAAAATCATATGTGCTTATACGCTGTAAGGATGTTCTAACTGGTCCATTTTAAAATTAGATTTGTTTCTTCTAATATGACTTCAAACATCGACTTGAAATTGTGAAGCTCATCATACTATAATATAAAAGCACCTGCACACACAGCTTGAGCTACGCAGGAACTCATGGACTGACATAATAGCAGGCTACTTACATGTCCATTACAGTTTCTCGATCTCAAATCAATCGAACATTTATGAGATACACTTGGTCATCGTGATCGAAGAGGTACATGAGTTGCAGCGTATTGTCGTTCAGGACTTGACCAATATCGCCAACAGGTTTAATGTCCAAACGACAAGGGTACATAGAGGTGATCCTAGCCAGATTTGGACACGCTTAATATTAACTATTGACCGTTTTAAAGTTTGGTCGACGTTTCACCTTGTTAGATATTTACATTTGATTTCACTGTCGCCATTTTGCAAATTGATAATTTTGATAGTATTGCCTTTTATTTGTTCCGAAATCTGATTGAAATGAACTTTCAATAAAATAAGTAGTACATATTTAGTTATGTATAGTCCACATTTCAACCTATTCGATTTAATCAGATTTACACAACGGAAAAGTTGTTAGGAAGATATTGACCGCATCCAGCGATCAAATACCATTTAGGATATTTAAGTATACCCCAGATTTACTTAGCACAATGTTAGATATACCTCCAACAGTTAAAAATGTTCATTGCGAACATACACATGAACGATTTGCTTGTGATACAGATCATTCCAATAACTGTTGTACAATTCTAAACATGAAAATTAAAATATATCATATATTGCTTTTGTACAATGAACTGTCATTGTCACATTACTTATTGAGTCACCGAACATTACATATCTAAATTCTATATGCAAGCTGAACTGAACGAGATCAGCATAAACATGTAAATTCACAATTGAGTATTTACTTTTAATTTTATAGTATAATCATGTCAATAACATAACCAAAATATCTGTTTGTGTGTATAGATATTGATGAATGCAGTGATAACAATAATGGCGGCTGTTCTGATATTTGTGAAAATACACCCGGCTCCTACAATTGTGGATGCGGCAGCGGTTATTCACTTACCGCGAGACGTTTCGAGAATTGTTCTTTCTCCAGTTTAAGTAATACAAGTTAATACGTTTGAGTTGAGACCCCCCTGCTAAAAGATACGTGTAAATGAATACTTGGCACACCATGGTATATTAGTTAATTAAAAACAATGCATTTTAAAATCTGTGTGTTATATATGGTGTATCAGGAGTATTCCACAAATGTTGTTTTCTTCAAAGTTTGACCAAATGGCCTAGTGTTATACCCCACATGACCGAAATGGGGGAGTTGAAAACTTGGATGAACAGTCTAGCTATTCATATGTGTCCTACAAGTTGACCTAGTGACCTAGTTTTTGAGGCCTTGTGAGTGTCCTAGTTTTTGAGGCCTTTAAAATCGAACTAAATTTGATTAAGATGAGTGTCAATAATGTGTCCTCTATCGTGCTAGAAAGGTTTTTCTAACATTTGATCTATGGACGTAGTTTTTGAACCCATTTGACCCAGTCTCGAACGTCGCAGGGATTTGATGGAGAAACATGTTCTGATGAACTCGTATAATGATCTGATAGATAATGAGGCATTCGGAGTGTTTACATTGCTTTCTTAACTCTTTCGCTGTAAAGACTTTACATACAATGCAGATTCAAGTCGTAACTAGTTGTCTCTCCTGAAATCTGCATTGTTTGCCACGTAGATATTAAGTTTACCAAATTTCCTGTTGGACGAAAAATGGAGTGGTCCAATTTTCAAGATTGAAGAGTCGACTTTGTGAAATTCGGCAGTGAAAGCGTTAATTGTGTTCCTGTTTTCAATATAGTTATAATGAAATCCATCAAAGTTTGCCTCATATAATACTCAGGACGGATGACATCTAACGAGCGTCCAATATGCCTTTGCCTTTGGATAAAAAGGCCAATTATATTGAGTGAAAGAATAACTATTATCTTCTGTACTAAATTTCTATAGATATTCAAATAGACATGAACAAAAGACTTTCATGAATATTTATACACATTTTAACTTTTAAATATTAAAAATAACAGGTATCATATATATGTATTTGTGTATAGATGTTGATGAATGCAGTAATAACAATAATGGCGGCTGTTCTGATGCTTGTGAAAATACCCCCGGCTCGTACACATGTGGTTGCAGCAGCGGTTATTCTCTAAATGATGATGGACACACGTGTTCAGGTAAGTTAAACCTTAGGAAGGGGGGGGGGGGGGGGGGGGGGGAAGATCTTTCATATACAGTTTGTCTAAGAGTAACTAAATAACGAAATATATCTTGGTGTCTTGTATTTCTATCTTACATACTGTGACTTACAATAAACCAACAGTTAAAGGTCACAATACACAAAATAAATTCCTTCTTTGTTAACATGTAAATCAACCAGCTTCAACCCTCGTTTGTCACACTTTCTAAGCGTTTCCCAGGTAGAACACCATATATCATTGAAAAGAGATACTTCTTACCTTTAAAATAATCTATAGAAAATGTTGGGTCATGCATAATGAAAGAAATAACTCGCTCTGTGAAAATGGGGACCGTCCTTTTTACCACAATCCAGCAAGGCTGAAACTGGGTTTCCACATCCACTACTTTCACTTTCACACAAGGTCAAAATACCTAAAATGATCAAATCAAACAGTTCCTGTTCATCCTCTACATATTTACAAAGAATGTCCACCCATTGTCACATATCCAATGCAGTCTGGGCCAGATGTACAACCATTTCTAGGCAAACAAAGTTTTGTTTTCGGACTACGGTGAGTAATTTGACCTAAACAGGAACACACTATAACATGTTAAACATTTCATAAATGTCTATCTATCTATCTATTTATAAAATTAATGGTATTATTGGTAGGCGCGTCTGTGCATTTGTTAAAAGAATGCGTGAAGACATTTAAAAGGATGACATTATATAAATATCATATGGCAGCATGTGTGACATTGATATTGTCAACCCGAGAGCAGAATGTCACCCGAGGCGTAAGCCGAGGGTGACATTCTGTTTCGAGGGTTGACAATATCAAAGTCACACTTGTGCTGCCATATGATATTTATTTTATTATACCGAACAAAATTAAGTGACGTCACTGCTGTATGTGTATAAGGGAGGCAATCACGTCATGATTTAGCTAAAATATTGACGCAGTTATTTGCCGTTATATGACATTCAAAATATCACTGCGGTCATATGACCTGACAGTCAATTTTCGCTTGGTCACGTGTCAAAAAGGTTGAAAATGTTTCTGATAGTCAAAATATCTCTTTTTTTGGGTAATGGGATGTTACCATTGTAGACAAAAGTGAGGTATAATAAAGACTTATATAAACTATATATACTTCACAAAGTCTTTCGGAACGGTCGATACGTTGAAGAACGTTTCTTTGTGTAGCTATATAATTTAGCCGTCCCGCGAGAAAGCCAACAGTGTGGACTCTGCGTAAAGTATCGACCGAGATCAGTCTAAGCATGCCGCGCAGGCTACCACGGATAGACACTTTTCTTTTTTTGTGGATTTTTCTGTTTCAGGAATCATATCTCTATACCTCTATCCTTCTGAGACGGAATGTGTAGGCCCGGATCCGTCTGCGCGGACTGCGCAGGCTGATATGGGTCGATACATTACGCAGAGGCCATACTTTTGTTTTTTTCGCTGAACGGCTCATATTATAAAAAGCTCAATGATGAACGTTTAGGGGGAAAACTCTAGCGAAAAAGTTGGTAATTGAGCTTGAACCATACACTTTCAAAAATGTTGTAGATATAGATGAATGCAATACTGATAATGGTGGATGTGACAATGATTGTACCAACACACACGGGTCTTACGAATGTTCGTGTAACACTGGATATTACTTTAACTTGGACGCACATTCGTGTACAGGTAAGATGTATTATGTTTTGAGCCGCCCCGCGAGAAACCTAACATTGTGGTCTCTGCGTAAAGTATCGACCGGATCAGCCTAAGCATGCCGCGCAGGCTAACCCGGACAGATGCTTTTCGCCTACTGTTGATTTTCTGTTTCAAGAATCGTTACCCTATACCTCTATCCCCCCGAGACGGAATGTGTCGGCCCGGATTAGCGCAGGCTGATCTTGAACGATACATTACGCAGAGGTCATTACGTTGGTTTTCTTGCGGGACGGCTCAAAATATTAAAATTAAGTTTAATAAGTTTAATAGCGAAAAAGTTGGTAATTGAGCTTGAAACCATACACTTTCAAAAATGTTGTAGATATAGATGAATGCAATACTGATAATGGTGGATGTGACAATGATTGTACCAACACACACGGGTCTTACGAATGTTCGTGTAACACTGGATATTACTTTAACTTAGACGCACATTCGTGTACAGGTAAGATGTATTATGTTTTGAGCCGCCCCGCGAGAAACCTAACATTGTGGTCTCTGCGTAAAGTATCGACCGGATCAGCCTAAGCATGCCGCGCAGGCTAACCCGGACAGATGCTTTTCGCCTACTGTTGATTTTCTGTTTCAAGAATCGTTACCCTATACCTCTATCCCCCCGAGACGGAATGTGTCGGCCCGGATTAGCGCAGGCTGATCTTGAACGATACATTACGCAGAGGTCATTACGTTGGTTTTCTTGCGGGACGGCTCAAAATATTAAAATTAAGTTTAGATTTGCAAACAATATGTTGATGGTGACAGTTGCTGTCTCATCAAAATAACATCATATAGGAAATCTACTTTACTAGTTGTTACAGGAAACGTCACTTAACCTGTGTACTCCATTCCGATGTGTGGCATGAAAATTAAGTAAAGCAGTCACTGAATTGTTTCAAAAGATGTTTAGAAATTATGACTTATCAAGGCAAAATAGCTCAGCAAATAAGGTCAAGCTCATAATAAAGACCTTTACTTTGCACGTGTAAATGAAAGTATATTACCAGTTTACATGCGACAAGGCAAAGGGATTATCAATAATTTCATGGAGATTTATGGCAACTGTTTTTGCACTCAAAGACAGTAAGACAGCTCTTAATATTTCACTTATTTCGATTATTCATTAGCTAAGAATAATTAAGTCGAGGTTTGTACAATTCCAAGTATGTTTTTATTTGCCAGTTACATATAGATACTCCTTTTTTCAAAATGTTGTATTGGCATAGATACCTTTAAAGCGCTAGAATTCTTTTCATATTAAACTATCCTGATTTCAGCAGACACACCACCGTGAGCCCCGTTTGAAGTATTCAATATCTTACAAATGACTGCATTCGTCATAAAATATCAGAGAATAAAGTAGAAAGAACACAAGTTGCACCATATATATGTCCTTTGCTGTAGGATGTTTTAAAGTTATTAATATATGATACTTTTTAAGTATTATTTGTTAGACAGTCGACGTTAAAATGTAATTTCAAACATAACGTTAACTTATGAGATGATTTCTTGATAAAATCATATGTGCTTATACGCTGTAAGGATGTTCTAACTGGTCCATTTTAAAATTAGATTTGTTTCTTCTAATATGACTTCAAACATCGACTTGAAATTGTGAAGCTCATCATACTATAATATAAAAGCACCTGCACACACAGCTTGAGCTACGCAGGAACTCATGGACTGACATAATAGCAGGCTACTTACATGTCCATTACAGTTTCTCGATCTCAAATCAATCGAACATTTATGAGATACACTTGGTCATCGTGATCGAAGAGGTACATGAGTTGCAGCGTATTGTCGTTCAGGACTTGACCAATATCGCCCACAGGTTTAATGTCCAAACGACAAGGGTACATAGAGGTGATCCTAGCCAGATTTGGACACGCTAAATATTAACTATTGACCGTTTTAAAGTTTGGTCGACGTTTCACCTTGTTAGATATTTACATTTGATTTCACTGTCGCCATTTTGCAAATTGATAATTTTGATAGTATTGCCTTTTATTTGTTCCGAAATCTGATTGAAATGAACTTTCAATAAAATAAGTAGTACATATTTAGTTATGTATAGTCCACATTTCAACCTATTCGATTTAATCAGATTTACACAACGGAAAAGTTGTTAGGAAGATCTTGACCGCATCCAGCGATCAAATACCATTTAGGATATTTAAGTATACCCCAGATTTACTTAGCACAATGTTAGATATACCTCCAACAGTTAAACATGTTCATTGCGAACATACACATGAACGATTTGCTTGTGATACAGATCATTCCAATAACTGTTGTACAATTCTAAACATGAAAATTAAAATATATCATATATTGCTTTTGTACAATGAACTGTCATTGTCACATTACTTATTGAGTCACCGAACATTACATATCTAAATTCTATATGCAAGCTGAACTGAACGAGATCAGCATAAACATGTACATTCACAATTGAGTATTTACTTTTAATTTTATAGTATAATCATGTCAATAACATAACCAAAATATCTGTTTGTGTGTATAGATATTGATGAATGCAGTGATAACAATAATGGCGGCTGTTCTGATATTTGTGAAAATACACCCGGCTCCTACAATTGTGGATGCGGCAGCGGTTATTCACTTAATGATGATGGACATACCTGTTCAGGTAAAGAAACCTTAATTTCATTACATATACATATTTACTTTAAACTATGATTATTCAGGGGTAAACTGGTCTTATCCCTGTGTTATCTCTTTTGTTACTCAACCAAACCCTATGGTGCGGGTACTCAAAAGAATCGTCTCAATGAGGCGATGTTTTTGAGTACCCACAACATAGGGTTTGAGTGTCAAATATGGATTTTAACACATGCACACTTCGCCTTATCTGGAGCTCTGCGTAATGGTCGGACTATGGAGTGGTAATGATTACATTGCGTGCAACCTAGTCGTGACCATTACTAAAAATGCATAGGATGCATATGAGCCGTCCCGAGAGACGTTTCGAGAATTGTTCTTTCTCCAGTTTAAGTAATACAAGTTAATACGTTTGAGTTGAGACCCCCCTGCTAAAAGATACGTGTAAATGAATACTTGGCACACCATGGTATATTAGTTAATTAAAAACAATGCATTTTAAAATCTGTGTGTTATATATGGTGTATCAGGAGTATTCTACAAATGTTGTTTTCTTCAAAGTTTGACCAAATGGCCTAGTGTTATACCCCACATGACCGAAATGGGGGAGTTGAAAACTTGGATGAACAGTCTAGCTATTCATATGTGTCCTACAAGTTGACCTAGTGACCTAGTTTTTGAGGCCTTGTGAGTGTCCTAGTTTTTGAGGCCTTTAAAATCGAACTAAATTTGATTAAGATGAGTGTCAATAATGTGTCCTCTATCGTGCTAGAAAGGTTTTTCTAACATTTGATCTATGGACGTAGTTTTTGAACCCATTTGACCCAGTCTCGAACGTCCCAGGGATTTGATGGAGAAACATGTTCTGATGAACTCGTATAATGATCTGATAGATAATGAGGCATTCGGTGTGTTTACATTGCTTTCTTAACTCTTTCGCTGTAAAGACTTTACATACCATGCAGATTCAAGTCGTAACTAGTTGTCTCTCCTGAAATCTGCATTGTTTGCCACGTAGATATTAAGTTTACCAAACTTCCTGTTGGACGAAAAATGGAGTGGTCCAATTTTCAAGATTGAAGAGTCGACTTTGTGAAATTCGGCAGTGAAAGCGTTAATTGTGTTCCTGTTTTCAATATAGTTATTATGAAATCCATCAAAGTTTGCCTCATATAATACTCAGGACGGATGACATCTAACGAGCGTCCAATATGCCTTTGCCTTTGGATAAAAAGGCCAATTATATTGAGTGAAAGAATAACTATTATCTTCTGTACTAAATTTCTATAGATATTCAAATAGACATGAACAATAGACTTTCATGAATATTTATACACATTTTAACTTTTAAATATGAAAAATAACAGGTATCATATATATGAATTTGTGTATAGATGTTGATGAATGCAGTAATAACAATAATGGCGGCTGTTCTGATGCTTGTGAAAATACCCCCGGCTGGTACACATGTGGTTGCAGCAGCGGTTATTCTCTAAATGATGATGGACACACGTGTTCAGGTAAGTTAAACCTTAGGAAAGGGGGGGGGGGGGGGGGGGAGATCTTTCATATACAGTTTGTCTAAGAGTAACTAAATAACGAAATATATCTTGGTGTCTTGTATTTCTATCTTACATACTGTGACTTACAATAAACCAACAGTTAAAGGTCACAATACACAAAATAAATTCCTTCTTTGTTAACATGTAAATCAACCAGCTTCAACCCTCGTTTGTCACACTTTCTAAGCGTTTCCCAGGTAGAACACCATATATCATTGAAAAGAGATACTTCTTACCTTTAAACTAATCTATAGAAAATGTTGGGTCATGCATAATGAAAGAAATAACTCGCTCTGTGAAAATGGGGACCGTCCTTTTTACCACAATCCAGCAAGGCTGAAACTGGGTTTCCACATCCACTACTTTCACTTTCACACAAGGTCAAAATACGTAAAATGATCAAATCAAACAGTTCCTGTTCATCCTCTACATATTTACAAAGAATGTCCACCCATTGTCACATATCCAATGCAGTCTGGGCCAGATGTACAACCATTTCTAGGCAAACAAAGTTTTGTTTTCGGACTACGGTGAGTAATTTGACCTAAACAGGAACACACTATAACATGTTAAACATTTCATAAATGTCTATCTATCTATCTATTTATAAAATTAATGGTATTATTGGTAGGCGCGTCTGTGCATTTGTTAAAAGAATGCGTGAAGACATTTAAAAGGATGACATTATATAAATATCATATGGCAGCATGTGTGACATTGATATTGTCAACCCGAGAGCAGAATGTCACCCGAGGCGTCAGCCGAGGGTGACATTCTGTTTCGAGGGTTGACAATATCAATGTCACACTTGTGCTGCCATATGATATTTATTTTATTATACCGAACAAAATTAAGTGACGTCACTGCTGTATGTGTATAAGGGAGGCAATCACGTCATGATTTAGCTAAAATATTGACGCAGTTATTTGCCGTTATATGACATTCAAAATATCACTGCGGTCATATGACCTGACAGTCAATTTTCGCTTGGTCACGTGTCAAAAAGGTTGAAAATGTTTCTGATAGTCAAAATATCTCTTTTTTGGGTAATGGGATGTTACCATTGTAGACAAAAGTGAGGTATAATAAAGACTTATATAAACTATATATACTTCACAAAGTCTTTCGGAACGGTCGATACGTTGAAGAACGTTTCTTTGTGTAGCTATATAATTTAGCCGTCCCGCGAGAAAGCCAACAGTGTGGACTCTGCGTAAAGTATCGACCGAGATCAGTCTAAGCATGCCGCGCAGGCTATCACGGATAGACACTTTTCTTTTTTTGTGGATTTTTCTGTTTCAGGAATCATATCTCTATACCTCTATCCTTCTGAGACGGAATGTGTCGGCCCGGATCCGTCTGCGCGGACTGCGCAGGCTGATATGGGTCGATACATTACGCAGAGGCCATACTTTTGTTTTTTTCGCTGAACGGCTCATATTATAAAAAGCTCAACGATGAACGTTTAGGGGGAAAACTCTAACGAAAAAGTTGGTAATTGGGCTTGAAACCATACACTTTCAAAAATGTTGTAGATATAGATGAATGCAATACTGATAATGGTGGATGTGACAATGATTGTACCAACACACACGGGTCTTACGAATGTTCGTGTAACACTGGATATTACTTTAACTTGGACGGACATTCGTGTACAGGTAAGATGTATTATGTTTGAGCCGTCCCGCGAGAAACCTAACATTGTGGTATCTGCGTAGAGTATCGACCGGATCAGCCTAAGCATGCCGCGCAGGCTAACCCGGACAGATGCTTTTCGCCTACTGTTGATTTTCTGTTTCAAGAATCGTTACCCTATACCTCTATCCCCCCGAGACGGAATGTTTCGGCCCGGATTAGCGCAGGCTGATCTTGATCGATACATTACGCAGAGGTCATTACGTTGGTTTTCTTGCGGGACGGCTCAAAATATTAAAATTAAGTTTAGATTTGCAAACAATATGTTGATGGTGACAGTTGCTGTCTCATCAAAATAACATCATATAGGAAATCTACTTTACTAGTTGTTACAGGAAGCGTCACTTAACCTGTGTACTCCATTCCGATGTGTGGCATGAAAATTAAGTAAAGCAGTCACTGAATTGTTTCAAAAGATGTTTAGAAATTATGACTTATCAAGGCAAAATAGCTCAGCAAATAAGGTCAAGCTCATAATAAAGACCTTTACTTTGCACGTGTAAATGAAAGTATATTACCAGTTTACATGCGACAAGGCAAAGGGATTATCAATAATTTCATGGAGATTTATGGCAACTGTTTTTGCACTCAAAGACAGTAAGACAGCTCTTAATATTTCACTTATTTCGATTATTCATTAGCTAAGAATAATTAAGTCGAGGTTTGTACAATTCCAAGTATGTTTTTATTTGCCAGTTACATATAGATACTCCTTTTTTCAAAATGTTGTATTGGCATAGATACCTTTAAAGCGCTAGAATTCTTTTCATATTAAACTATCCTGATTTCAGCAGACACACCACCGTGAGCCCCGTTTAAAGTATTCAATATCTTACAAATGACTGCATTCGTCATAAAATATCAGAGAATAAAGTAGGAAGAACACAAGTTGCACCATATATATGTCCTTTGCTGTAGGATGTTTTCAAGTTATTAATATATGATACTTTTTAAGTATAATTGACGTTAAAATGTAATTTCAAACATAACGTTAACTTATGAGATGATTTCTTGAAAAAATCATATGTGCTTATACGCTGTAAGGATGTTCTAACTGGTCCATTTTAAAATTAGATTTGTTTCTTCTAATATGACTTCAAACATCGACTTGAAATTGTGAAGCTCATCATACTATAATATAAAAGCGCCTGCACACACAGCTTGAGCTACGCAGGAACTCATGGACTGACATAATAGCAGGCTACTTACATGTCCATTATAGTTTCTCGATCTCAAACCAATCGAACATTTATGAGATACACTTGGTCATCGTGATCGAAGTGGTACGTGAGTTGCAGCGTATTGTCGTTCAGGACTTGACCAATATCGCCCACAGGTTTAATGTCCAAACGACAAGGGTACATAGAGGTGATCCTAGCCAGATTTGGACACGCTAAATATTAACTATTGACCGTTTTAAAGTTTGGTCGACGTTTCACCTTGTTAGATATTTACATTTGATTTCACTGTCGCCATTTTGCAAATTGATAATTTTGATAGTATTGCCTTTTATTTGTTCCGAAATCTGATTGAAATGAACTTTCAAAACAAATAAGTAGTACATATTTAGTTATGTATAGTCCACATTTCAACCTATTCGATTTAATCAGATTTACACAACGGAAAAGTTGTTAGGAAGATCTTGACCGCATCCAGCGATCAAAAACCATTTAGGATATTTAAGTATACCCCAGATTTACTTAGCACAATGTTAGATATACCTCCAACAGTTAAAAATGTTCATTGCGAACATACACATGAACGATTTGCTTGTGATACAGATCATTCCAATAACTGTTGTACAATTCTAAACATGAAAATTAAAATATATCATATATTGCTTTTGTACAATGAATTGTCATTGTCACATTACTTATTGAGTCACCGAACATTACATATCTAAATTCTATATGCAAGCTGAACTGAACGAGATCAGCATAAAACATGTACATTCACAATTGAGTATTTACTTTTAATTTTATAGTATAATCATGTCAATAACATAACCAAAATATCTGTTTGTGTGTATAGATATTGATGAATGCAGTGATAACAATAATGGCGGCTGTTCTGATATTTGTGAAAATACACCCGGCTCCTACAATTGTGGATGCGGCAGCGGTTATTCACTTAATGATGATGGACACACCTGTTCAGGTAAAGAAACCTTAATTTCATTACATATACATATTTACTTTAAACTATGATTAGTCAGCTTTAAACTCAAAGCGGTCTTGTCCGTAAAGATTGAACTGTCACATAATGGATTAATAACAAGTCCATTGTCTATATATACTAATTGTGTAACGTAATTATCTTGTGACAGTACCAATTACATGTACAATAACACATCTATAAACGAGTCACTGGTTAATCTGTCTGCAACATGGTAAGATTGGTTCTTGATCATTGTAAACGCGGTAGGTACCAAATCCCACTATTCTTATTTAGAAAACGTGTTTAAGTGTCGACACTACCCGGTGATGATGTTCAGAAAAGCATTTGGTTATCAAAACTAATTGTACGGAAATGATGATAAGTCGACAATTTGAAGTACTCTAGCTTTAAAATATATGATTCGGTCTTGTTTAGAAACCTTTTGGTATGAGACCGGCCATTTGATACGGTAATGAAAAACGCTCCAGCCCAATGAACTGTTTGAACTATTGATGTTATATTTAGTCGTAACTAGACCGCATTATTGAACGAAGTCAAGGTAACAACAGGAGTGATAGTCAGATAAATGGGTCTTAAGTTTTCAATCAGACTTTACGTAACTGAAAAGTTCGATCAGATTAGAGTAAACCAGACTTTAATATTTAAACGGTGTATCCCCGCCGTTTAGTTAAAGCGGGCTTGAAATATTTGCCATGGAGGAGCACGTGACCAATTGTTCTCGCAGTTCTATACCATTGTTTCTATGAAAGTGGAACCAATCTTCACGGAGGTGGATCCCATGTTTTCACTCAATGTTATTGGGACGATTAGAAGCAAAACAGCTTTATAACGTTTTTGCATTTAAAATTGCTGGTCGCCCGAATCGGATCGTATATAAGTAAAACTTGCTGTCAGGTGGAAATTGTGTAAATGTTGCCAAATTACTGCTATCACTTGTTCGTGTTGGTCGGAATTTTTACGATAAAGAATGTTTCCATGATTATTTTGAATTGAGGTTAAGTGCTTACTATGAGCTGAACCTAAGCTGCTAGAAGATTTTAAATGAAAAAGAAAACAGCGTTTATTGTGATCACGTGATAGAATCACAAAAAGATCAGTTTGCATAGACTTATATATTTTTTCTGAATTAACATATACTGATGAGCGTATTTTGACCTTCAATGGTGGATATAGATACTGATGATTGTATTTTGACCTTCAATAGCTATTGATGAGTGTATTTTGACATTTAACAGATATTGATGAGTGTATTTTGACCTTCAATGGTGGATATAGTTATTGATAATTGTATTTTGACATTTAACAGATATTGATGAGTGTATTTTGACCTTCAATGGTGGATATAGATATTGATAATTGTATTTTGACATTGAACAGATATTGATGAGTATATTTTGACCTTCAATGGTGGATATAGATATTGATAATTGTATTTTGACATTCAACAGATATTGATGAGTGTATATTGACCTTCAATGGTGGATATAGATATCGATAATTGTATTTTGACCTTCAACAGATATTTATAATTGTATTTTTACATTTAACAGATATTGATGAGTGTATTTTGACTTCCAATGGTGGATGCCAGGAACATTGCTTGAATACTCCGGGTAGTTTTTTATGCTCATGCCATGATGGTTCACCTATACGTACTGATGGCAAGACATGTGCATGTAAGTACAGTTAGCAGTGTAAATTCTGATTGATTGGATAAAGTATCACAACATATTTCTATGGATTTTAAAACATCTTTAAATGTAATATAATTACTAAAATCAGAAATAAAAAATCATATTATTTTTGATAAGTTGATTATTCCATTGTCGAAAGAAACTGTTATTTTAGTTCAAGTGACACACGTTTAAAGTACAATTGTACTAACAGATAACACAGATCAAATCGAGGGCTTGGGGTGAAACGGTTGTAACTAAAATTGGTATATTTTTACTAAGGTTTATCACCACACCATAAAGTCTTTATAAGCGTTAACTCATTTTTCTTGGTAAACAGTTACAATTTAGGTGCCATTGCTCGTTCTGAGCAATGACACTTAAATTTGCATTGTTAACAAAGGGGTCAAAATTGCCCCTAAACCAGGGTTTTTAAAATAGGTTTTTAGTTACAACCGTTTCACACCAAGCCCTCGAAATATCATATTGTTCTGATCAACAATACAACTTGACAGAGAACAAAGGAACAAAGACGTACGGTGGTATATTGCTTAAGTTGCTCAAAGTAGATGTGAGCGAAAGGGGCTTCAACCATGAGAAGCAGTTCATATGGTAAACAGTTTTAAACAGGCCATATATGTCTTATCTTACCATTGGTAAAATAATTTCCCAATTGATATGTCAGTTTGTTAAAGTCACGTATTTTATGACATATTTTAAAATTTGATGTGTACCTACATAAGTTGTCAATATATGTACTTACATTTTCTATATTTGATATGTATACGTACATAAGTTGTCAAAATATGTATTTACGTTTTCTATATTTGATATGTATACGTGTACGTAGATAAGTTGTCAATATATGTACTTACATTTTCTATATTTGATATGTATACGTACATACGTTTTCAACATATGTACTTACGTTTTCTATATTTTATATATGTATACGTGTACGTACATAAGTTGTCAATATATGTACTAACATTTTCTATATTTGATATTATATGTACATACGTTGTCAATATATGTACTTACATTTTCTTTATTTGATATGTATACGTACATAACTATAAAAGTTATACATACGTAAAATGTGTTTTGTCTTATTTTCATTAAAGCATCTACAACTACCTTGACTGTTTTTCAAAGACATGGCATTATTCGAAAACTATTACCAAGAGGATGCTCAACACTATCTTTGGTGATCTGTGACCAAGGCAACACTCCCAATATTCTCCTTACATCGACGTCACCATGGTACCAGTTGAGGAACGACAGTAACGTCTTGTATTCCTTTGGTATTGTTTTCGTTGAGACAGGTATCATTTCCTTGCCTATATCAATATCTGGAGTGACGGTTCTCAAAAGCTACCAACACTATTCAATGTCCATCGGACCCCCTACGTACACAACATCGGTAGGAAACCTGCAGCAAAGTATAGACGACATAGAAGAATGTCTGTCAGTTGATTTCACCGTTACTGACATATCTGAATTTGTTCAGTCGAACTCTTTCTTAAATTCCTTCTTTGACAATATAAATGACATTATACCAGATTGGCTGTCATTTACCCTAGCGAATCAAGCATTGGTATCCTATTCCAATTTTGATTCCAATCTGCTCTATGGGCAAGACATAGACGACAATCAATGGTGTCGAGGAGCTCCAGTAGAATCTTCACATCTGTACCACGTTCTCCTGTACGATGAACACTTACAACTGAGGGTTTATGGCGACGAAATAACTCTTCCTAAACTAGACACCGCAGAGAAGGTGTGTTTCATCATAGACCTATGCCAAGAGAGCGGAACTACGTTCTTCGTGATATTACCGGAAACACTTCGGACTTTTCTGTCTAACCTACAGCTGTTTCAAGCACTGACTAAACACGATGAAGTACAGTTACTTGTAAGAGGATTTGGACTTTCTATCAATCGTCAAATAGATGTCCACTATCACAAGAATTCGATGACTTTTTGGAATGGCGATCATGTATTTGATTATCCGTAAGTATTGATTTTATAAATAGAAAACATAATTACAAATAACATTGCACTGATTCTGACTCTTCTTCTCTTCAATGTTTACCACAGTCAGGTACTGACACATTGATATTTATTTAGGTATCTGGTACTCATTCGAATGGACTGTACTTAAACTGTTCGCAATTGCCTTTAACGCTGCTCATAAACAATGTTTACATATATGAAATTCGATCGTTATTACCATCAATTTATAAAGCTCAGAATGTCTGTTTTCGTATGTAAGGTTACTCATAATATCTATTATATCTTAGATTTACAATAATCGACTACAGAACTGGGATATTATCGTATTCCCACGGACAATAAGATACCCTTTCAAAGATCTTAAACAATACATGCTTTCCTAAATAACATAAAAAACAAATACTAGTTAACTTTTAACCTATTTTATATATGTATAACAATACGAAATAACGATGGGGCTCAATTAATAATTAATAAATAAATTTCAGCGTCTTTGAAAATGCCAACATTTGGCTGGGAGCAGATTATAGATTGAAACTAGGCATCCTGGAGTTGATCGGAACCTCTGACCTGTTTATAGGTGTACCATCTATCAAAAATGTAAGTATGTTAATTGATCGTTCTGTTTATACGTTTCCTTTGCCTGACATAGACGTCTTTTTACACCGTTTAACCCTTTATCATATACAACATATCTGCAGCAGACGACTTCAAAGACATATTGTCAAAAATAAACAATATCTCCAACAATTAGAGTTTAATCATTCTATAGAGTTGAAAACAATGTGGCAAAGGAGGAAATTGGTTAACCTGAGCAATTTCTCCTTTTGCCACATTGTTTTCAAGAGACGTCTGCTGCAAAAGCGTCGGAATGCGTCTGCAAGTGGGAAAGGGTAAAGTAAACGTTTTTATAAATTAAAAAAGAACAAACTACACGCGGTGCGATATTCTGTCGTTCTGATTTCTATTGTGCATGAAATATAAATCAGTCGTCCTCAACAATTTGTCTTTATACAAAATTTCCTTCTAAATCACTTGGTGACTAAACTTGACTGGAATAATATTTCTCTCAGTCGTCCTCAACAATCTTGTCTTTAAACAAAATTTCCTCCTAAATCACTTGGTGACTAAACTTGACTGGAATAATATTTCTCTCAGTGGTCCTCTTTAATCTGTCTTTAAACAAAATTTCCTCCTAAATCACCTGGTGACTAAACTTGACTGGAATAATATTTCTCTCAGTCGTCCTCAATAATCTGTCTTTAAACAACATTTCCTCCTAAATCACTTGGAGACTAAACTTGAGTAATGTTTCTCCCTGTGTTCCTTAACAACTTGTCTTTAAACAACATTTCCTCCTAAAACACTTAGTGACTAAACTGGAATGAAATAATTCTCTCAGTGGTCCACTGGTCCTTAACAATTTGTCTTTATACAACATTTTCTCCTAAATTACTTGGAGACTAAACTTGAATATAATGTTTATCTCAGTGGTCCTCTCCAAATGGTGTTCAAAGAATAAAATAATTTTCATAACTTTGGTTGCTGTGGTATCAGAAAGGGGCAACATATCTAAACATCTTCCCGTATGCTTGTCTGATTTCAATATAGTTTTCTACTCCGAAAGTGCTGATGTGAGTAATTGAAAACGTTCTAAAGTGATCCTCTATTAAAATTGTTCAAGCCATATTTATTGTCTAGAACAATATGGCTGCCAGGTGGCATCAGAAAAAGGTAATTTGCTTTTAAAGTGCTGGTCTAGTTTCAAGATACTATGAGGGAAATTTCCTTAGGAGAACCTCTACATCAAGCCATTTCAATTTGTAGTCAGTATTTAACTTCGCAACCAGGAGGCATTACAAAGGCGGTCAAATGAAACACTTCTGAGACAGACACTAAATCTTTTTCTCTATAAGTGCTTGTTTTATCACAACAACAGTTATCAGATGTCATCCTCAAATGATTACTACCTGGGAAAGTGGTAGTGGCAGAAAGTGCCTAAGGAAACCTCTTCAAACTGTGTTCAATTATTTTCAAAGCAAACAAATATTGCACCTTGGCAAAAAAACAGCATGTTGCTCTTTTAATGCAGATCAACTAAATGAGAAAGTATTGCGTTTCATTGATGAATATAATTAATTGTCTTGTACGTATTACTCTTGTCCTACAGAGCACATTCTAAGGTGAGAAAGACCCGATGGCTCTCTTGTTTGGATACTTCATCAAAGAAGTTTCCCTGATATAGAATAGTCTGTTATGCTCAATGTTATTGATTTAATAGGTTCTCTATAAACTGTTGATGACCGGGTTCCCGTTCTCAAGAACTTTTCCTGATATAGAATAGTCTGTTATGCTCAATATTATTGATTTAATAGTTTGTATATAGACTGTTCATGACCGGGTTTCCGTTCTCAAGAACTTTTCCTGATATAGAATAGTCTGTTATGCTCAATGTTATTGATTTAATAGTTTGTATATAGACTGTTCATGACCGGGTTCCCGTTCTTATAGAATAGTCTGTTATGCTCAATGTTATTGATTGAATAGTTTGTATATAGACTGTTCATGACCGGGTTCCCGTTCTTTTAGAAGAACTGTTCTCTACACCCTTTAGCTAACTTGAACAAGCCATGTTGATAGTGGGATTATAATATCTATGGATGTCTGGATCGGCGGCATCAGCCGTGAATATGGCATCTTATCCCAAACCTCTGACCCAGATTCAAATTTATTTCAAACCTATGTTCCATATGTTGACTTCTTTATCAAACCGTTCAGCTCTGATGCAGAAGATGGCAACCTGAGCAATAATTAGAAGATAAAACTTCAAAATATCTCTTTCCAAGCTATAGGCCCTATTTCAAGATAATTCACACAAATCTTCTTTACATGGTCCCCTACCAAAATTGCTTAAGTTATTAAGCCCCCATGCACGAGATGGATACCAAAGTTGGATATGAAAACAATCTTAAGCGATATTTCCTCTGAAACCACTGGCCCTATTTGAAAATATTTAAAAAAATATTCTAAAGTATTTTATATTGCACTGAACCTGTATTCCAGTCAATGCAGTATGTTTTCCTTTCATTGGTCTCGACGGGTGCATATTTTGTGATACTCTTGTTTAATTTTAATATAGTTATAATACATCATTTGATATTACAACCAATCTCACTATGTCAATGTTGTATGTGATATTGTCCTGGGTGGGTTTACTTACCCTGTTGAGGGAGACAGTGACTCAGGTAGAGTACTTGACTCGAGATAATGGTTTCAACTTATTGAACGAATGGTCAACTGCTTATATTTTATCACACTTCTCTACGATTACTGATAGAAAGGTTTAACAGGAAACAGACGAAAAGTGTTAAATAACATTTTAGAACCTTTTTCGAAACAAAATACTCTATAATAACCTTTTGTCAAACGTTCATCTTACTCGCTGCAAGTACTTTTTAGATATGTTATATAATCTGTGTAAATGTTTGTAGAGTTATACTCCATAGATTGAATATATTACATTTAATACGCAAATATAATATAAACACATTATCGATTATGTTGTGACTCTAATAGCATATCTGGTTTGTTATTTCTCATTTCTATAAGTTTATATGAACATGTATTTCAGAAGGTCAAAAAGACATAATGCATTACATACCCGTACGTGAATGCAGAAGACTAAAACCGCGAGATCCTTAACATACACCTACTTGAATGCAGTATACTAAATACCCAAGTTCCACTCCATACCCGTGGGTGAATGCAGTAAACTAAATTCCAGAGATCCATTACATACTCCTACGTTTATTCAATAGACTAAATACCCGAGGTCCGTAACAAACCCCTACGTTCATGCAGTAGACTAAATACCAGAGGTTCGTTACATACCTCTACGTAAATACAGAAGACTAAATACCGGAGATCCGTAACAAATCTCTACTTTAATGCAATATACTAAATACCCGAGGTCCATTACATACCCCTACGTAAATGCAGAAGACTAAATACCCGACTTCCGTAAAAAAAACCTACTTTAATGCAGTAGCTAAATACCCGAGGTCCGTTACATACCCTTACGTTAATGAAGTAGACTAAATACCCGAGGTCCGTTACATACCCCTACGTCAATGCAGTAGACTAAATACCCAAGGTCCGTAACATACCCCTACGTTAATGAAGTAAACTTAATACCAGAGGTCCGTAACATACCTCTACGTTAATGCAATAGACTAAATACCCGACGTACATTACATACCTCTACGTTACTGCAATATACTAAATACCCGAGGTCCATTACAAACCCCTACGTTAATGAAGTAGAGTAAACACACCATGTCCATTACATTCCACTACGTACAAGTAGTTGTAGACATATTACCCAATGTAAATTACCTACCCGTACATGAATGCTGAAGACCAATTAGCCGATGACCATTACATACCCTTACGAAAATGCAGTTTACTGAAAACCTGATGTCCAATATATTAAAATACGTAAATGCAATAGTGTTAGAGCCTGCTACGAATAGTAAACAAAAAAATCCTATTTCAGATATTGGTTGCAACATTAAAAGAGGAATGGAATATCCTGTTCAACCTGACAGTATCTGCCCAAATACGACTTGAATTCAAACTACTCGGAGAAGACGTCGAAATAATACTTCCCGAAATTGGAGGCCTCGAATTCGATTCGTACGCCTCCCTAGGAGGTGATTATAATTCTTACAAAGATTGTCTGTTTGTTGAATTTATGTTTCGAAATGTTATCATTGTACAATAACTGAGTAATGTTTAGTCGTCCTCAGAATCGTTGTACCTTCTACCTAGAAGAATATTTATAAGTTTCAAATGTTTGACTGTCTTCTAACTAACCTTCATACATTTTGGCTGATCTAAATTAAAGATAAACAGTCGACAAGAAATCAAAGTAAAAATACAATTACTACCTTAAGTGTTCAATGTAAACTTTATTTTATATTATACCCTTTGATTACCAAAACAAGTTTATCAACAAGTGATCATCCAAAATAAACTTTCCGGGCATAATGCTATTACTTACTCTTGTTTACTAAAGGGTAATTCACATGAAATATAAACTCATAGATTAAAATTTTCATTCAAAATCTGGGTTATGTTAAACTGAATTCCTCTGCCTCAATATTATCTTCTAACTATTTCAAAGACAATTTTGTGTCATGGAATCTCAGGTGTTTCTTTGAGGTGATTGATTTTTACATGCATATCTTTTTTTTATTCGTACAGGGTTGCAAGAAAGAAGATTTTGTGGCAGAGAGGCAAATCCACAAGGACTTTTCTTTGCTTTGACCTTTAAAGTAAACCCTTTCAGTTCAATCCCAGTTTTAGGAGATTGGATTTTTGATCTTGAAGCAGGTGGTTATTTGTTTGTCGTAAAAGAGATTGATAATATACAATCTATTGTAAGTTTAGATATAACCCCGATTCTTTTTGAGCTGAGCTCAATGTCGCAGAATCTCATTGAAATGACAACTGAATTCCTAAATTTCCAACGGGATTTACTAACAGCACAAACGATAAGGATTCTTGTTACTTTAAGCGAAACACTAAACCAGTTTTTGAGTGACCTGCAGACTCTTATTGATGTTCATGATCTTGCACATACAGATTTGACAGCAGTTTTGGATGCATTCGGCGAAGTATGGTCCCACTCTTGGACTGCAGTGAAGAGAGAAGTCAGAACATTTTTGGATTCAGTAGAGTTTAATGTGAAAATATTCCACACAAATCTAACAGATGACTACAATACCAATCTGCGTTTCATTGAGGTTGGAATAGAAGAATATATTGAAAAGGTAACAAGTCTATATACGAATTCATTCAAACAACTTGATGGCTATGGCATCCATGCTTATGTGGACATCATGATATATTCTCTAAAGATTCCCAAAGTTACTATTGAGTTTGTTTATTCTGTTGATAGCCTCGGTACGTGCAGCAGGTATACAGGGTTATATAAGATATTTGAAAACAGAGAAGCTTTACGGGTATATGGCGAAATCAGCAGCTTAGATATAAAAATAGGAAAGTACCTCCAACTTGATGATACTGGATTTGGGGCGGCATTCAGTGTTGATGAAGCAGGTTTGTTCCTGATACAAATCCATGTTAAAGTGAGTCTTTTAGGAATAATACCCATTTCTACTGATTTATTTATCAATAACAATGGCATTTATTTGGTATTTGAAGCAAAAATTTGGAACCACTTTCTAGCCAAATTAACTATTTCAGCTGAATTAGGTAAAGAATGGTATGATTTAACATTTTCCGTAATTGGACAATTCCTTGCTAACTCTGACGATGACGATACATTTGGAGAAAGTTATCTGAGTGCTCTACGGAAACTCTTAAACGATCTTGGTACAGGTGCCAATGACAGGTTAACCGAAGCACAGGCTGGATTAACAAAGGCCCATAATGCTCTTAGTAAGGCACAATCCTGGCTTGAAAAGAAGCAAGATAAATTGCGTGATGCTAATACATACTTTGATAACGCAGTTGCAGATTTGGAAAGTGCGAAAGAAAACATAGAGGCCGCAAAAGCACCATTTGAAAGAGCTCTTGAGCGTCTTAGACAGGCACAGAGGGATGTTGACAATCTTTGTCGTATTCAAACCTGTAGGACCTTCTGCATTCCAGGACTACGTTTCAAATTATGCAAGGGCTGGTGGGGAGTCAGATATCCATGTCCCGAATTGATATCGTGTTTGTTTCGACTTCCCGATCCGATTTGTGTATTACAAAATGCGTTTTGTAGAATTATTCGAGGAGCAGCATATCTTGTATTAGAGGCTGCAAAAATGTTCGTCCGTATAGCAATGTTAGCCATGGATGCTGCAAAAGCAATTCTATCTGTAGCCCAATTCGTGGTTGATAAATCTAGGGTAGTCCTGGATATTGCAAGTGTACTTGTTGATATAGCGCAAATTGGACTGGAAGCAGCTAAGGGAGTCTTAGAAATAGCAAAAGGTGCGTTAGAGGGAGTAAAGTTTGCTGTGAGAATAGGATTAAACGTTTTTGGATGGATTATTCAGTATGGGATACAGAGCATAATTGATGTCAGGAACTGTCAGTTTGAGGCTCGGATTAAAACAACAGATCTTCCTATTTTATCAGTACAGTGTGAAATAAAAATATTTGGCTTTCTTGACACTGATTGGAAAACAGTAAAACTTGAAGTAAACTTTAGGCGATTACTGCAGAGTTTGTGGCAAGCAGCAAAAACATTAATTGACCAAATTCTGCTTCTATTCGGAGACTTATTCGGCAGAAAAAGAAGAGACATCGCATACTCAACAAAACATTTGGCTTACAAAATAATCAGAGAAACCAGAGATGCTGATATTAGTTTAGAAGCGTTTAATTCAAACATTAATTCAACCATATTCAGTTCGATCAACAATGTCACCAATGATTATGATTACAGAGTTCTGATCTTCACTGAAAAATGCGACTCGTACAAAACTGTCTTCGCTTTCTTAAATGAATCGGTCTTCAGTTTGCTTGAAATGACCAATGCCACAGCATCAACATTAAAAGAAAATGGAACATCTTCTGTAAACGATATTATGAATAACGAAGAGCTTCAACAAAACATGACGCTTGATAACATGGGTATTGACTTGGATGTGGCAAGTGATGAATACAATATAACGTCAGAGGACATGCAAGTCATGCTATCGAACTTTACCAATGATTTTGGAAATGATTCATTAATACAGGAAATATCTCAGCTTTCAGATACAATAAATGAGGTTCAAGAGGAGCAGATCGAGTCAACTGATAATTCAAACATGATAGAGATATGGATCCAAGCAATGGATAACTCTACCGGACAATATTTTGACAACAACACATGTGCCTCCTTTATCGATTGTGTACATCATTCACTGTCAGTCATGTATGACATATTCTATGAAGAAGATTCTGTGAACACAACAGTTGTGTATGAAGCAATATCACAGATTGAGGATGCCTATCTGGAATTATTTGGTAATGAAACATCAATTATTCTTGACATGAACAATGCTGCAGGTCAGATCGTGTCCGAAATTAGCACAATCGATGATATTTGCCCATTCTGTTACTCAGCCCCGACTTTATCATCTCCGTTTGCGAATGTATCTGTAGAGATTGGAAAGAACGCCTACATCATTTGTGATGTTACGGGTGATCCGGAACCCACTATATGGTGGTTCAAAAATGAAGACTTCTTGCAAAATGAGACAAGCAGAATATTGGCTGTGAAAAATGTGACAGGAACAGACGGTGCCTATCAATGCGTGGCTGGGAATGCTGTGGCAAATCTATCTACACCAGAAGTCTTTGTCAATATCATGGGTAATACATGTGTTTTAACTCTATAGGAATATTGATTAATTCAAATATGTAATTTGGATAATTATTATTATATATAATATAATATTCCAGAACTAAAATTCCTTTCATCTACCGATATATAATTGATTAATTTGGCCAAATATTTGTTTGTCTAGGGATAAGCTATAATCTAATTATATTTTATTTACATCATGTGTATTCTCTTTTCATAACAACAATAGTACGGATTTCAAGAAAGACCAAGTAATTTTCGGGCTATTTTATATTTCAGTTGAAGTGGAGCAAAGAGACAGGAATGAAGCCTCGGGTAAGTTTGATTAATTATATTCAGTTATTATAGAAGTTATTCTATTTGTGATTATTTAAAAATTGCCCGTGATGATTTTTTCACATTGTTTTCAACTTAATCCAATCCTTATTCATTCATTTATAGAGAGTTTCCGTATGTTTGAGAAGATGTTTTCAAAATTGCCTGTGGCAGAGTATTTTATCTGAGAATGTGTTATATTTTTTCGAACAAACACTCAACATATTGCTTCATAGAGGAACATGAATTTGTATGATAGATAGACATTATTTTATTTGACTTATAACAAAAACATGTATCTCGTCATTTATATACAAGCATCGACATAAATAAATGCATAAGTGAACAAATAGTAATTCGATATACATTGAAGTTTCATGAATAATAGCTGATACTAAATAAAGTAATTTGATTTTAAAATCAATGCATACTAAAACATATAGCAGTTTAGGAGAGTTTGAAAACAACAATTGTTGAAAGATATATCTTATACTATAGTCATACTGTCAATCACGTACATACTCGTATATACATGTACCACTACATATATCGACTTATTTATATCTTTAACAACATATTCCTTTCCTTTCCTTTTGTTATTTGTAAGTTTCATATTGGACGACAAAATGCCAAAACGAAATTCATCTTCGATATTCCTTTTCGAATTGCAAGGACATTTTCATTCTGGTCTAGGTACTCTATTACTTCCTGTTTCTATTTAAAGGTTATGCAAAGGGAGACGAATTCTAGTCTAGTATACTCTTATATTGTTTGGTCTTTTCTACCCTGTTTTACCAAAGTTGTACAACAGTGACAAAACTGTATTTTTTTTGTCAGATATATCAATACAACTTTGCTTAAATAAGCTTATTAACCTTTTCTGATTATGAATACCTTAGATTCCCCCTTTATCAGTTATCCGTGTTGAGACAATACGCTTTTAACGTGTGTTGATCTATTTCTTTTACCATTGAGGGTGTCTACATGTGACAGTTCCTTTACAGGTTCTTTAATTATAGTACGATATTAATTTTAACCAGTATTTGATAATAGATACGTATCGATTAATATAAAGAGGTTGCCTACATTATTCACCATAAATTGTGACAGTGTACGTTTAAATTGAGTTTTTTTCTACCAAAATACTCTAGTTAAACTTTTAATTCAGTCTACCCAAACCTTAGATTTGGTAAATCCACAAACGGGACTACCATAGCTAAGAATTGAAATCACAGAAACATCCAAACAGTTGTTTTCAGCTCAAGGGCATCGAAAATATATTTCGATTCTTCATATATAATTTCTTTATTGCTACAGTCTAAAAATGAGTAAAATAATTCAACAAATCTGTTTGTTATCCATCTCTTTTTAAAGTGGTTGTTTGTTATTACCAACATTACCAATTATTTGTTATTTAATTCAAAATACATTGTATAATTAAAAACATCACCGGGATAAGTAAATGCCTTAATTTTGACCCTATTTCTGAATACAACACCCGTAGTTTTGGTGTTCAATGTGAACCATGTCCCCACATTGAGCAATACTAGTATAAACGATTAAAACTGGACTGCAGATCACTTTTTTATTGGCCGATATAAAAAGTGCCTACAAAGAGGTGAATTTATTTGGCATTGGCTTAACCAACTGAAATATGGAGGGGAAAAAAATCGAAAACATAATTTCCACACTTGACACAGGATTAATTTTATACATATATTTAAAAAAAATGCATACCGATACATGTTAAACGTCCACATCTAAGAAAACTTCAAACGTTATGATGATCATTTGTTGTAATACTAATATGATTGCTTTAGGGATATTTAGAGTCATACAATTGCATCGTAATCAAGAAGTATTATATGAGCCGAATAACGAGAAAACCAACATTGTGGACTCCGCGTTCAATATCTAACCCTGATCAGCCTAAGCATACCGCGCAGGTTAACCCGGTTGGACACTTTTCGCTTCCTTTGGATTTTCTGTTTCAAGGATCATTACTCTGTAACTCCCCATGAGACGGAATGTGTCGGCCCGGATTGGCCCGCGCGCACTGCGCAGGTTGATCAGGGTCGATATATTACACATAATGTTGGTTTTCTCACGGAACGGCTCGTATAAGTCACTCTACAAGAACTGAAAACATTTACAGTTAGATAGCAATAACTCTGGAATGGCACACTCTAGATAGACTTTGATCGGAGTAACAAAACACAAAATAGCATGTGTGTTATGTCCTTTCAGATGTGAACCTAAGTCCAGTAATTATCGCAACATCATCAGTGGGTGGAGTGATTGTCATTGGGATCGTATTGGTGATACTGTGGCGCTTGTATATAAGGTAATGACTGCTTTTCCCCCTTGTAAACTACATGAAATTCACCATAACCTTATTCTTCTCTGTGACAATTCGTCATTCGTCTTCCACTAATGGGCTAACAGGCTTTGTGGAAACGCAGCTAGTTGCTCGGAAAGTATATTGTGTGGAGTACTGGTATGATCAAGCCAGGAAACACATGAGTAGGTGGACTGAAAATGTGTTGAAAATGTGTTGAAAACGGCGTTAAACCTCAATTAATGAATGACTGAATCAATCAACAGTCATCCATAGATTATGATTAAACGTCCATTGGCTATGATATAGTTGAGGTTTTGTTAAAAAACTGTATAAAACCTTGATAAACTTTAAAAAGAATTTAACCAACGGATAACAGCATATAAGCTTTTTAAAAACATGAGGTTAAAACACAAGCGAAATTAATGCAAACCCGATAAATGGTATACCTATTTTTGATTTCAGATACAAGATACCTAGCAGTAAAGGTCTTGGCAGTTTTGCTAGCTTGAACAAAATTAGGCCTGTGTCAGGACAATCACCAGTGCATGTTATTACAGTGTCAGAGTTTGAGAAATGAAACGTTCAACTCATATGAACGTCACATTGATCACATACTGCTAAATGATAATGCAGGCATGTCGATCTGTTTATGACTTTTAAGACTGTAGAAATTGAATTGAACATTCTTTGAAAACAATGCGCGTTGCTTTACCTATTTTATTTTTCATATTATCTTAAAATGCATTGTTTATTTGACATAGAATTGCGTAAAGGTTTATTAGCTCACCTAAGCACGAAGTGCAAGGTGAGCTTTTGTAATCACTCACCGTCCGGCGTCCGTCGTCGTCGTCGTCGTCGTCTGCGTCGTCGTCGTCTGTTAACAATTTCCTACAAATGACTTCTCCTACTATACCAATGGACAGATTTCAAAATAACTTCACAGGAATGGTCCTTAGGTCGTCCTCTTTCAAAATTGTTCAAAGAATTTAATTCCAAATAGAACTTTGATTGCTGCGGCATCAGAAAAGGGGAAAATTGCCAAATCTTAAAAAATCTTCTTGTCCAAAAGTACTGGCCGGATTTGAAAATTATTTTGCCAAAATGTTCCTTTGGGTACCCTCTACCAAGATTGTTCAAATATTTCCGATCCGTTGAAAAACATAGCCTCCAGGGGGCGGAGCTTATTTTCCTTATATGTGCATTGCTAAAACTTTAAGAATCTTCTTGTCCAAAATTACTGGCCAGATTTGAAAATTAGTTTGCACAAATGTTCCTTTGGTCACCCTTTACCAAGATTGTTCAAATATTTCCAATCCGTTGAAAAACATGGCTGCCATGGGGCGGAGCTTGTTTTCCTTATATGTGCATTGTCAAAACTTTAAAAAATCTTCTTGTCCAAAAGTACTGGCCCGATTTGAAAATTATTTTGCACAAATGTTCCTTTGGGCACCCTTTACCAAGATTGTTGATATATGTGCATTGTAAAATCTTTAAAAATCTTCCTGTCAAAAAGTACTGGCCCGATTTAAGATAATTTGGGACAAATGTTCCATGGGATCAGAATTGTTCAAATTAATCCTGTCCATTGAAAAACATGGCCGCCAGGGGTGGGGCTTGTTTTCCTTATATGTGCATTGTTAAAACTTTAAAAATCTTCTTGTCCAAAAGTATTAGCCCGATTTGAAAATTATTTTGCACAAATGTTTCTGGGGCACCCTCTACCAAGATTGTTCAAATATTTCCGATCCGTTGAAAAACATGGCCGCCAGGGGGTAGAGCTTGTTTTCCTTATATATGTGCATTGTTAAAACTTTAAAAATCTTCTTGTCCAAAAGTGCTGGCCCGATTTGAAAATAATTTTGCATAAATGTTTCTGGGGCACCCTCTACCAAGATTGTTTTTAATATTTCCGATCCGTTGAAAAACATGGCCAGGGGGCGGAGCTCTTTTTCCTTATATGTGCATTGTAAAATCTTTAAAAATCTTCTTGTCAAAGAGTACTGGCCCGATTTAAGATAATTTGGCACAAATGTTCCATTGGATCAGAATTGTACAAATTAATCCAATCCATTGAAAAACATGGCCGCCAGGGGTGGGGCTTGTTTTCCTTATATGTGCATTGTAAAATCTTTAAAAATCTTCTGTCCAAAAGCACCTGCCTGATTTAAAAATGATTTGGCGCAAATGCTCCTTGGGTGACCTTCTACCAAGGTTGTTCAAATAAATCCAATCAGTTGAAAAACATGGCCACCAGGAGGTTGCTTGTTTTCCTTATATGTATAGAGTAAAAACTTTGAAAACTATTGAAGTTCTATTAAATCAGGTGAGCGATATAGGGCCATTATGGTCCTCTTGTTTTTCTTATATTACTTGAATATGGTTTTTTTAAAAAAGAATTGCATAAATGGTTGGCTAAACCGATGTAACATATCATGTCAACACTATTACAAAAGGTAAACGGATGAGGGTAGTCCCAATATTGCGCATTTACTTTTTAGATTCGCTAAAACAATGAAACTTTCATATGATAGATACTTCATGATCCAAGTGATAAACTTCCCTTTAATGATACTATTATTTGCTATTTCATCTGTATGGAGTTGTGGGACATAATTGTACCATATCCAAGCAAAAGCTTTTGTATTCTACAAGAGTTGTTCAACTTAAATTTGAACAAATTGAATATACCACAAAACGTATTGTATTTACATTTTATTACTTGAAATGTTCAATTTGAGCTCGATAACAATAGTTTATCTTACTCACCGTTTCGACCAAGATGCCTCTGTTTTATTTATACCTTCTTGCTAATGTTTTCTCCACTCATCTTTCAGAGAGCGCGTGTGAGACCCAATAATGTGTTTCTTTCGGCGTCTTTCGGCGTTTTTCGGGCGGAAATTATTGCCCGAATCGAACAAGAGGATGAAATATCGTTGCTAAAGTTGTCATTATTATTATACTATGTATAGTAACACGGTCCTGGGTGAGATTCTCAAAATGTTCCATTACGAACTCATTTCGGTCTTTATTATTATTAAAGCATATGGACAATATGGAGAGACGATTTGTAGTGTCTTAACCCTTTCCCTCATACGTCAGTTCTGCAGCAGACGACTTTGAACGTATTTTGTCAAAAAATAGAAAATCTCCATAATTGAATGGATAACCTATGATAAAAAGTGGAAAATATTGTGCAATTTCTTCTTTTGTCACTATATTTTCAAAAAGCCGTCTGCTGCTGAGGCGTCAGAAAGCGTCTATATGAGGGAAAAGGTTAACGAGGTATTAACTCGGATGCCTGTGATCCATGCCGTCAGAAATATTGACCGACGTTAGTTCGGTGTTGGACAGGTAGGCAATACATTAATTGTTTAAAACTACCCGGTTCTCGGGCGTCACATGGCTTTAGTTTGTGATACAGAAACCGCGTCCGGCAATCGAGTGTATAGGACAAAGCATATCGATGTTTGATTGGCTAAAATACTGCATCTTATTTGCATATCGGATCTGTGAATATCGAATGCTTTCCAAAGTTTAAATATGTAGCTAGCACCATTGGCGGAATGGGTGACTACACATTGGGGTTCGGTTTACCATCATTAGCCTTTACGTTTTTATTTATATATAACGCCCAAATGCGCTGTTTTGGGACAAACCTCAATCACGTTGTATATCGGTATTCCTGTGATTTCTCATGAACAAACCTTGTTGCAAATTGTTCACTACGCACCATGTAGACGACTCTGAATACAAAATGGGATTAGAGTTTTGTCTTTAACAAATGAACTACCCTAATCATCACGAAATGACAGGAAGGTTGTACGCACAAGGACGGGATTTAATTTATTTATTTATTTGTTGGGGTTTTACGCCGCTTTCAACAATATTTCATTTATATCACGGCGACAGTTCACTTATCCATGATCCCTGGATAAACATACCAGTACTATGCTAGAAAGTGTGCCTTGTCCAAGGGCACTCCACCATGACCGTAGTGCATCGACTGGGTATCGAACCCGGGACACCCAGTTTCGAAATCCTCGATGCTAACCACTCGACCACAGCGGATTCCTGGACGGGATTTAAACGAATGGTACTATTTTTAAACCCCAAGTGAAATATTTCATGAATTGGAATGGTGTAACCCTAATCCTAACCCTGTGTTAGTATATCATACTATCACGGCGAGTTGCAACTGTCTTGAACTAAAAAATACATTTTATGCTAGATTTTGTAAGCGGATTCTTAAAACATTAATTATCACGAAAAGTGAAAAGTTGAAAGCTAACATGGTATGTGACAATGATCATTTAGATAACAATTTGTTAATGTCTGTATATTTTAGTCTGTATTGATAAAGAACGTTCAGAACAAAATGATATAAATTTCTCTATTAAAAAAATGTTATGAATCAGAAGGTTTCATTATTGTTGAAAAAGGAGAAAGACGCTTATTTTCGGCTCAATAATCGCATTTTGGTGTGAAGTATTAATGAAGGGCCATGCCTTTCGAACAGTTCATTGAAGAGAACAGAAGCGTGAAAAGCTTGTGTCGCCAAAATGAGACGATATCGAATTAAGTTCACTACCATGTCTTAAAATAGTAAACAGAGAAAACAAAAAAATAATGATAAGATGTTTTGTATTTTTTTATAATCTAATATTTACCTTGTTTACCTTGTCCTCGAGACCTTTTTATTTAGGCATGTGCCTCTCTATGGTCCATTTCTTAACCCTTTCCCACATATATACACTTTCTGACGCCTCTGCAGAAGACGGGATTTTGAAAGCGTAGTGACAAAAGAAGAAATTGCTCAACACGAGCAATTTCTCCTTTTGCCACAATGTTTTCCACTTTTAGTCATAGGTTATCCATTCAATTATAGAGATTTTCTACTTTTTGACGAACTATGTTCAAAGTCGTCTGCTGCAGAATTGTCGTATGAGGGAAAGGGTTAAGGCACATTTAAATGAAAAAAACCAAAAAAAAAACCACGAACAACCTAAAGATGCTGTTCTAGTTCCACCAATTGGCTAGATTTTTCGTTATGGGAACGAAGTCAGTTACATGCGGGAAATGTTGTTTGGAGTACATATACGAAAGAGACCGTTGAAAACGATGTTAAATCCATCTATAAATCCAGTTATTATTAGTGTTGTTGTTATTACTGTTGTTGTTTTATTTATTTCCTTCTTTTTTCTAGATGTTGGATGATTTATATATAAAAAAACAAGTGTATTTTCATAAACATAGACTAAGGTTTCTTTCTTTGATTAAACATAGTGTAGATTGTCTGAATTTTCTGTTCATGTTTTTAATTTCCGTATAACTAAACGGTCTAAGCGGATACCGGTCTTTGAAGGTATTAATATCAATATTATTTATGGTCGGATTGACGAATTCTCGCGTGATTCGTGTGACGTGACACACACACACACACACACTGATGACAACTATTATATGAGAAGCATCCGGCGAAAAGTTGTCGTCCAAAGGAATACATAGAAAGGGTTTCTGGTTGTCGTCCAAAGGGATACATGGAAAGGATTTCTGGTTGTCGTCCAAAGGGATACATGGAAAGGGTTTCTGGTTGTCATCCAAAGGGATACATGGAAAGGGGTTTTGGTTGTCGTCCAAAGGGATACATGGAAAGGGTTTCTGTTTGTCGTCTAAACGGATACATAGGAATGGTTTCTGGTTGTGGTCTAAAGGGATACATAGAAAGGGTTCTGATTGTCGTTTAAGGGGGGAAATGGAAATGAGTGTGGTTGTCGTCTAAATGGGTACATGAAGAGGGTTCATGTCGTCTAAAGGTATAAATGGTTATGGTTGTCGTCTAAAGGAATAAATGGTTCTGGTTGTCGTCTAAAGGTATAAATGGTTCTGGTTGTCGTCTAAAGGGGTACATGGAGAGAGGGTTTTTGGTTGTCATCTAAAAGGATACAGGATACATAGAACGGGTTCTGGTTGCCGTCTAAAGGAAAACAAAGAAAGGGTTTCCGGTTGCCATCTAAAGGGATACACGGAAAGGTTTCTTGTTGTCGTCTGAGGGGAAACATAGAAAGGGTTTCTTGTTGTGGTATAAAAGGAAACATGAAAAGGGTTTTGGTTGTCGTCTAAAGGGAAACATAAAAAGGGGTTTGAGTTGTCGTGTAAAAGGATACATAGAAAAGATGCCGATTGCCGTCTAAAGGGATACACGAAAAGTGTTCTGGTTGTCGCCTAAAAAGAACCATAGAAAGGGTTTTTGATTGACGTCTAAAGGGATACAAAGAAAGGGAAGCATAGAAAATGTTTCTGGTTTCTAAAGGTAACTCTAGAAAGGGTTTCTAGTTGTCGTCTAAAGGGATACATGTAAAGGGTTCTGGTTGTCGTCTAAAGGTATACATGAAAAGGGCTCTGGTTGTCGTCTAAAGGGATACACGGAAAGGGTTCTGGTTGACGTCTATAGGGAAACATAGAATGGGTTCTGGTAATCGTCTGAAAGGATACATATAAATGGTTCTGGTTGTTGTCTAAATGGAAACATGGAAAGGGTTTCTGGGTGTGGTCTTAAGAGAAACAATGGAAAGGATTTCTGGTTGTCGTCTTAAGAGAAAAAATGGAAAGGGTTTCTGGTTGTCGTCTTAAGAGAAAAAATGGAAAGGGTTTCTGGTTGTCCTCTAAATGGAAAGAATTTCTGGTTGTCGTCTAAAGGGAAACATAGAAACGGTTTTTGGTTGTCATCTAAAAGGATACAGGATACATAGAACGGATTTTGGTTGTCGTCTAAAGGAAAATAAAGAAAGGGTTTCCGGTTGCCGTCTAAAGGGATACACGGAAAGGGTTCTTGTTGTCGTCTGAAGGGAAGCATATAAACGGTTTTTGGTTGTCATCTAAAAGGATACAGGATACATAGAACGGGTTCTGGTTGTCGTCTAAAGGGAAACATAAAAACGGTTTTTGGTTGTCATCTAAAAGGATACAGGATACATAGAACGGGTTCTTGTTGTCGTCTAAAGGAAAACAAAGAAAGGGTTTCCGGTTGTCGTCTAAAGGGATACACGGAAAGGGTTCTTGTTGTCGTCTGAAGGGAAACATAGAAAGGGTTTCTTGTTGTGATCTAAACGGATACAGGATACATGGAAAGGGTTCTGGTTGTCGTTTAAAGGGAAACATAGAAACGGTTTTTGGTTGTCATCTAAAAGGATACAGGATACATGGAAAGGGTTCCGGTTGCCGTCTAAAGGGATACACGGAAAGGGTTATTGTTGTCGTCTGAAGGAAAACATAGAAAGGGTTTCTTGTTGTGGTCTAAACGGATACATGAAAAGGGTTTTGGTTGTCGTCTAAAGGGAAACATAGAAAGGGTTTCTTGTTGTGGTCTAAACGGATACATGGAAAGGGTTCTGGTTGTCGTCTGAAAGGAAACATATAAAGGGTTTCTTGTTGTGGTCTAAACGGATACATGAAAAGGGTTCTGGTTGTCGTCTGAAAGGAAACATATAAAGGGTTTCTTGTTGTCGTCTAAATGAAAACATAAAAAAGGTTCTGGTTGTCGTCTAAATGGAAACATAGAAAAGGTTCTGGTCGTCGTCTAAAGGGAAACATGGAAAGGGTTTCTGGTTGTCGTATAAAGGGGGAAATGGAAACGCCTCTGGTTTTCGTCTAAATGGATACATGGAAAGCCGACGCTCTACCTCTGTAGCACTGTCGTCTACATGTTAGGTTTAGTAGACAACAGTACCGAACTTGGTCAGACGTCACAGAAGCCTGCCTGTATATTGGAGTCATAAGCACATTGGTTCCAACAGTAAAAGGGTTAAGCAACGAATGATTGCCGTATAATCCAAATGGGTATGGCACAAAAAAAACCAGTAAACAATTGTAACCATAACCATAATTGAGCCGTCCCGCGAGAAAACCAACATTGTGGCCTCTGCGTAAAGTATCGAATCAGATCAGCTTAAGCATACTGCGCAGGCTCTCCCGGATAGACACTTTTCGCCTCCTGTGGATTTTCTGTCAGCAATCATTACTCTATACCTCTATCCCCGTGAGACGGAATGTGTCGGCCTGGATCAGTCTGCGCGGACTGCACAGGCTGACCCGGGTCGATATATTACGCAGAGGCCATAATGATGATTGTCTCGCGGGACGGATCATATGCCGAGTCGCACGTTGACCAATTCAAATCGTGCGAAGCTTTAGCCAGTTACTGCAAAGTAATGAAGAACTGTAATGAAGAACTGTAATGAAGAACTGTAATGAAGAACTGTAATGAAGAACTGTAATGAAGAACTGTAATGAAGAACTGTAATGAAGAACTTTAATGAAGAACTGTAATGAAGAACTTTAATGAAGATCTGTTATGAAGAACAGGTTGATCTATCAAAATGAAGTTTTTATATTGAGATATATATAGATATATAGCAGTCTGTATCAGAAAAAGAATAAATAAGTTCGCGTTCAGTTTTTAGTTCGCGTTCAGTTTTTAGTACGAGTTCAGTTTTTAGTACGAGTTTCAAAATTATTATTCATCATCACGCTTTTTGTTTGTTTTATATCAATATTGGATTGTCAGTTTGTTCAAATATATCTGTTTTCTTAAGTTTTTCGAATGCTCCAAATCTTGACCAAAAGCGTGAGTAATTAACCGTTGTACGAGAAAATGTATTTCGAGCAATTGCAGAATATCGACTTGGATCAGCGCGGCTTCTGATCGGGTCTTCACTGAAATGTTAGATATTTCAAGATTGTCGACGTTCTAGAGTATGCAGACCTCGATCACATATGAGCCGTCCCGCGAGAAAACCAACATTGTGGACTCTGCGTAAAGTATCGACCCCGATCAGCCTAAGCATGCCGCGTAGGCTTAGACCTGACAGACACTTCGCCTCCTGTGGATTTTCTGTTTCATGAATCATTAACTCTATATCTCTTTCTCCCTGAGATATAATTTGTCGCGCCGGATCAGTCTGCACAGACGGCGCAGGCTGATCTGGGTTGATATATTACGCAGAGGCCATAATGTTGTCTTTCTCGCGGAATGGCTCATATTGCCTTTACTACTTTACCCTCATAGAGACGCTTTCTGACGCCTCTGCAGTAGACGGTTTTTTGAAAACATAGTGACAAAAGAAGAAATTGCTCAAATTGAGCAATTTCTCCTTTTACCACGATGTTTTCCCCTTTTAGTCATTGGTTATCCATTCATTTATAGAGGTTTTCCATTTTTTCACAAAGTATGTTCAAAGTCGTCTGCTGTAGAATTGTCGTATGAGGGAAAGGGTTAATCCTTTTTCACATATCGACTATACACGATTTTTAAAATATCCAACAAAATATGGAAAATATCTCTCAATGAAAGAATAATAATTCGATAGATTTGAAAAAGTTGATGAAAATAGGAGAAATTGCCTTTTTATTGCAATTTCTTCTTTTTTATACACATGTTTAAGAAATCGTCTGCAGCAGATGTTTTAAAAGGCATCTGGATGTGGTAAAAAGGTTAACCCTTTCAGCGCCGAATTGTTTAAAGTAGACTCTTCCATGTTCAAACTCGGACGACTCTATTTTCATGTTATAGGATGTTTGGAATATCTTTATAACTCACAGCCGAACAATGCAGATTTCAGGTGAGATAGCTCGTTACGAGCTGACTCACCTGAATCTGTATTGTTTGCAAAAAGCTCAATACTGCCTTTGGCGCTGAAAGAGTTAAGTCAGTTTCGAAATGCATTGTGGGTATTAAAATGGGGATTATTTACTGCTGGTTTCGAAGTGGGTTGTGCACTGAGTGGGGCCTGTTTACCAAGGGAACTACACTTACATTGAAATAGCGCAATTTTCTTGTTTAACCATTCATTCCAAGTTCGATGATACACGTATAAGCATTAACATGGAATAATAAGTGTTATGTTCATGATGAAGTTTATGAAGTTTTTCGGCTTCATTTTCCTGGTGCTGGAAGTGGGAAATGGACGAGCGGGAGGACAGTTATATTCCCAGTTGGGTTCCGGACAGCTTTCGGAGAGATTTGCTTTCCCGCAGCTTCGTAATATCACCTCGTATTACGGACAACTTGGAAGCGGTTTCAACGACAAAGATGTTCCCACCGGAAATATGTTTGACAACATTACCAGTAAGATACTGAACTCGCCAACAGTAAGGCTTGTTTCCAAAGTGTTTGAATTATACCTGAATAAGGCAGAACCGACAGACATCCTAGTCGACATTGTGGCGTCACACGATATGCAACAGGTAATAAGCACGTGGCTGGCTAGAAGTGATGTTCCTCAAGAAGTTATAAATAACGTACTGGCGATTGTGTCTTCCAAAGAGATGACATCATTGATTCAAATACTGGGCGATGAAACCAAATATCTGCCAACGGATACAATTTGTGCTACACTAAACTTTACCAAACTGCCGGAGTTCAGGGAACTTCTCGACTTTGCCAGAAATACGTCATCATCTCTTAATGCCTTTACAATGCAGCAACTGAACACAATGTTAAGAGATATACCTGGATCGGAAACAGATCTAATCGATAGAATAACCAACCTGCTGAACTTTGGATCATCCAGTCTTGTCCAATTGGTCTTCTCTCCAGTTACGCAGTCATTTCTAGATGTGTTTTGTGAATTAAGCAGTGGCGAGAATATTCCGATAACAAATATAGATATGACAGAAACAAACAAACCGTCGACAAGCAATGACACAGACTCTAAGAATCTGCCCCCGAAAGCCGAAGCGCAAGTATTACAACAAGTTGCTAATTTAACAAACGCACTACCAGACGAAGTCGTGAATCAAATTCAAGCCATCTTAACATCGCAAGATTTAGTAGAGACTTTGGGGAACCTTAGCAGCTCTTTTGGAAGCAATGACTTTGTTGATCAAATAGGAGCGGCCATTGCATCAGTCAATATTACAGCTTTACAAGAAATATTCACCCAATACCTAAATGGTTCTCAAGGAAACGGAACATTAGCAATTGTTACAGAACTAGTTGAACAAGCCAGTGATAGCCTTCAACTGATACTACCGTTCGTACGACAGTATATAGAGAACTTATTACGATCCGCCCTAAAGGAGAATGGTGTATCCGGAACGTGTCTAGACAGCGCCATAGTAATCACACAGGCTCTTGTCGGCGGTGAAACGTGGCCATTACAATGTAAGATGCATTTTCATTAAAACTATTTTGTTCACAGGTATATCTATTGAGTCTCATGGAAATCATGTCGTCGCTGTCCTGTATATTGATTGATTGGATGGGATTTAACACCGTTTTTCATTATTTATGTCATATCACAGCGGCCGATCCGCATTCCCTCATGTTTCCTGGCTGTCTCACAGCATTCATTTAGACAGCAGTATGTCCGAGCAACTAGCTACTTTTCCACATAAACTATTAGTCAAATGGTGGATGACGAATGACGCGTGTTATATAGACCATTGTCGTTTATAGAAACAGCGTATAACGTTAATGGCGCAGTTTACATAGCAGGTATAACAAGATAAGTCCTACCCTGTGTTCCATAGTAAACACAACGTAAACACGTTTTGTCTATGGAGCGGAACGAAACCTACCTGTATTATGCATGTACTCCCGTCAAACAGGTTTGGTTTACCGACTAATGCACGGATTATCGACGAAACCTATATAGGTTTCGCAAAACAGGTTTTGGGTTTGGTGACTATGGAACACAGGGCTGGTGTGCTTTCCGATTTACCTAACAGACCAAGTCACTGTTCTTTTTTAGCCGAATTTAACTATCAAATTATATCTTTACATTTATTTGATAGGTATAGCCCATTTTACTACGTTTTACTCAATTGTATTTTAATGAATCAAGATATACATTTATATATATTAAATTATTTTGTACATCATATTCAATTATACCATGGAGAAAATAGTGTTTAAAAACTTTCAAAAGTGCAATTTCATGACTTGTACAACAAATAGAACAGCGAATACTAACACCCCTTTATTGTTTGCAATCCACAGGACCAGTCAATATATACAAACAAATCACCCCTCCCCCATGTACTACAAGAAACGAGATATTTTTTGAAGTATATCCCATTATTTCCATTGATATTATAAACTGTTTATTGAAATAGTTTAAATCTGTCTTAAAACAGTATTCAATGATTGAACGTTTTGCTATTGTTTACCTTTTGTTGCCGTTCCATACCTCTAATGTACTATAATTTCCAGTTGTCGATGCGATGGGAAAGCCACCGAGCAACCTAGCAGGTCTGCCATTGAAATGGTTGGGAAGTTTTGATGAATGCACGGCCATCACGGGCAAAGGGGGTCATGGAAATGAACAATTTAATGGGAAATACTGCCGCACTACCATTCCTTTCGGAGTACCTGAGGTAAGTGAACACCAATACATAAGTATATGAGCCGTCCCGCGAGAAAACAAACATTATGGCCTCTGCGTAATGTATCGTCCCAGATCAGCCCGATACATTCCGTTTCAGGGAGATAGAGGTATAGAGTAATGATTCCTGAAACAATAAATCCACAGGAGACGAAATATGTCTATCCGGGTAAGCCTGCGCGGTATGCTGATGCGGGTCGATACTTTACGCAGAGTCCACACTGTTGGTTTTCTCGCGGGACGGCTCATATTTTAGAGGTGGTACTTTGACCAAGAGAACTCAAGAGCCATCGCTACAGAAAACCAGCATTTGGGTCCTTGTGATAAGTATAATAACGGGCTGTGGTACTTTGACCAAGTGTACTCAAGAGCCATCGCTACAGAAAACCAGCATTTGGGTCCTTGTGATAAGTATAGAAACGGGCCGTGGTACTTTGACCAAGTGTACTCAAGAGCCATCTCTACAGAAAACCATCATTTGTGTCCTTGTGATAAGTATAATAACGGGCGGTGGTACTTTGACCAAGTGTACTCAAGAGCTATCGCTACAAAAAAACATCATTTGGGTCCTTGTGATAAGTATAATAACGGGCCGTGGTACTTTGACCAAGTGTACTCAAGAGCTATCGCTACATAAAATCAGCATTTGGGTCCTTGTGATAAGTATAGTAACGGGCCGTGGTACTTTGACCAAGTGTACTCAAGAGCCATCGCTACAGAAAACCATCATTTGGGTCCTTGTGATAAGTATAGAAACGGGCCGTGGTACTTTGACCAAGTGTACTCAAGAGCCATCTCTACAGAAAACCATCATTTGTGTCCTTGTGATAAGTATAATAACGGGCGGTGGTACTTTGACCAAGTGTACTCAAGAGCTATCGCTACAAAAAAACATCATTTGGGTCCTTGTGATAAGTATAATAACGGGCCGTGGTACTTTGACCAAGTGTACTCAAGAGCTATCGCTACAAAAAAACATCATTTGGGTCCTTGTGATAAGTATAATAACGGGCCGTGGTACTTTGACCAAGTGTACTCAAGATCTATCGCTACATAAAACCAGCATTTGGGTCCTTGTGATAAGTATAATAACGGGCCGAAGTACTTTGACCAAGTGTACTCAAGAGCCATCGCTACAAAAAACCATCATTTGGGTCCTTGTGATAAGTATAATAACGAGCCGTGGTACCTTGACCAAGTGTACTCAAGAGCTATCGCTACAAAAAACCATCATTTGGGTCCTTGAGATAAGTAGGTACTTTGACCAAGTGTACTCAAGAGCTATCGCTACAGAAAACCATCATTTGTGTCCTTGTGATAAGTATAATAACGGCGGTGGTACTTTTGTGACTTATTGGCAAACAGCTTATAACTGGAACCGACTACGGCGATGCGCAGACTGGTCTAGGTCTACACTGATCGCAATTACCTTCAGGTTGGTTTGGAAAGCGCCGCTCATTTGTTAATTTCCGATTTATTCATTTCGTTATATTGTAAATGAATGACAATGCACTCACTTACTTCATGTATTTCCCTTCTGCAATCCAAAGTAAACGAAGTTGCCCATTAAACACTTCCTTTGCTAACTAAGGGTTAGGTTTCAAATCACCCTCTTGAGTCCAAAAAAAAAATGAAACCTATCTGAACATCCAGTGCTCAGTTATTACCGAGTTCCAAAACACTTGATGCTGACAAAGTGGGAAATCTCTCCGAAGATCTTCCACTCATTCTTCCCCGTATCCCGCTTGTGTGGTGTGTAACATGCTGTTTTGGATTATATATGAGCCATTCCACGAGAAAACCAACATTGTATCGATTCAGATCAGCCTAAGCATGCCGCGCAGGCCAACCCGGACAGACACCTTTTTGCCGCCTGTGGATTTTTTGTTTCAGAAATGTTTTATATATATATATATCCCATTGAGACGGAATATGTCGGCCCGGATTAGCCTGCGCGGACTGCGAAGGCTGATCTGGGTCTATATATTACGCAGAGTCTATAATCATGGTTTTCTCGTGGAATGGCTCATATATATATATATATATATATATATCAATGCCATGGGATTAGTACTCTTATTGCTTATTCATGGCGCTTCATATTATGATCTGTAGGCGTGCATTAAATAAATTTGGTCTGCTATCACAAGTTTAATCTTAAGCTGATTTTAAACATGTATTCGATAAGTGGTGGCTCAACTGAGACTGTATGGATCCAAACGCTCGCCAGTATTCTTCACTGTTCACATATGCAATAATAACCTCAAATCGCATTTCGTCTATTTTGTATGTATCTGATATCTTCCATCTTTACTTCATCTAGTTGACGTTTGGCGTTGGGTTGACTGTTGGGACGTGCGTACCGAGCACCTGCTCCGCTTCGGACTCACTCGGGTTTCTTCTAACGGGTAGGTTATTCCTTTTTTATCATTAAATACAAAGAAAATTTGTTTGTTTAGAGTGTACATGGAATATATTTCAACTTGAAGTGATACAATTTTAACATTTTCAATTGTATCACTTCTCAATGAGATATAGTCCATATCCACTCAAAACAAACACATATCCTCTTTGAGGCAGAGCTCTAGATAAGATGAGTATTTCACATCGGGAAATCTTTATTTGACCATCAAACCCTAATAAGGAGGAATTAACTGGTCTTTTCCCTTCCATATCTCTCTTAATATTCCACTAAACCCTATGTTGTGGGTACTTAAAAGAATCGTCTCCCTGAGACAATTCTTGTAGGTACCCACAACATAGGGTTATGTTCAGTCATACAAGAGATATTGATGGGAAAAGAACAGTTTACTCCTCCTTATCTAGTCTTCTGATGGTACTGCAATGTTCGCTATTGACCGTACATAGGCACTGAACATGTTTATACCATTCAGTGTTCATTTCGATCAAGAAGTATGGGTGGGCAAATTAGTCCTTTTCTTCCCCTGTCAAAAATAATCTAAGATTGGTTTTCGCAGAGCGCACCTCAATTTTTTCCTTTGCCAAGATCAGGAGCAGGTTAAAGTTTCTCAAGTAAAAGCTTACTTATATTTCAACTGACACTCGTATTTGACATTATTTCCCCTTACCAAGCCTTATTTACAAACTATCACTTTCAGTACAAAGACTTTTATTAAACGGCAGCACCCCTCTTGTTCCTGACATAACGTGTGTTGAAGATCTTGAGTTTAAAACAGATGCTATTATTGTTCTGTAAGTATATACAGGTAACCCCAACATCTCTTATTACAAAACCAAATTATATGAATTGGTTTATTACAGGTATATCGTCTCCCTGAATTCACGTAACTGCCTTTGTTTGGATATAACTCTTCTGCGAAGCTTTTTAAATTGTACCCAAGTTGTTTAATTAACTCTTTCAGCGCCAAAGGCAATATTGAGCTTTTTTCAAACAATACAGATTCAGGTGAGTCAGCTCGTAACGAGCTGTCTCACCTGAAATCTGCATTGTTTAGCAGTTATTAAAGATATTCCAAAAATCCTATAACATGAACATAGAGTCGTCCGAGTTTGAACATTGAAGAGTCTACTTTAAACAATTCGGCGCTGAAAGGGTTAATGAATCAAAATAATATGTAAAACTGAACTGTTTGGTTCATATAGCCTGACTGTTACTACGTGTGTCAACTTATTGTTGGGAACAACGCTCATGGATATATAGTTATTCAAAGTACGAAACTTTTGAAACAGTTTAAGAACACCACAAGTCACTTTCCAGGTGTGAAATGTTTATCCTTGTAAATGTCTTTCCACATCAAGATATCACTATCCACTCGTAAATATAATATGTGCCGTCCCGCGAAAAAACCAAAACAACATTATGGCATCTGCGTAATGTATCGACCCAGATCAGCCTGCGCATTCCGCGCAGACTGATCCGTGCCGACACATTCCGTCTCAGTGGGATAGAGGTATAGAGTAATGATTCATGAAACAGAAAATCCACAGGAGGTGAAGAGTGTATATCCGATTTAGTTATTACTGTCCACATGATCCAACCTTGTAATAGATGACACTTACCACGTGTTTCAGGGCGTGTACCTTGTAATATCTGAAGTATAACATAGTTGACACTTACCACGTGTTTCAGGCCATGTATCTTGTAACAGTTGAAGTATAACATAGTTGACACTTTCAACGTGTTTCAGGGCGTGTACCTTGTAATATCTGAAGTATAACATAGTTGACACTTACCACGTGTTTCAGGGCGTGTACCTTGTAATATCTGAAGTATAACATAGTTGACACTTACCACGTGTTTCAGGCCATGTATCTTGTAACAGTTGAAGTACAACATAGTTGACACTTACCACGTGTTTCAGGCCATGTATCTTGTAATATCTGAAGTATAACATAGTTGACACTTACCAGGTGTTTCAGGCCGTGTATCTTGTAACAGTTGAAGTATAATATAGTTGACACTCACCACGTGTTTCAGGCCATGTATCTTGTAACAGTTGAAGTACAACATAGTTGACACTTACCATGTGTTTCAGGCCATGTATCTTGTAACAGTTGAAGTACAACATAGTTGACACTTACCAGGTGTTTCAGGCCGTGTATCTTGTAACAGTTGACGTATAATATAGTTGACACTTACCACGTGTTTCAGGCCATGTATCTTGTAACAGTTGAAGTACAACATAGTTGACACTTACCACGTGTTTCAGGCCATGTATCTTGTAATATCTGAAGTATAACATAGTTGACACTTACCAGGTGTTTCAGGCCGTGTATCTTGTAAAAGTTGAAGTATAATATAGTTGACACTTACCACGTGTTTCAGGCCATGTATCTTGTAACAGTTGAAGTACAACATAGTTGACACTTACCACGTGTTTCAGGTCGTGTATCTTGTAATATCTGAAGTATAACATAGTTTACACTTACCGCGTGTTTCAGGCCGTGTATCTTGTAACAGTTGAAGTATAATATAGTTGACACTTACCACGTGTTTCAAGGTCGTTTATCTTGTAACAGTTGAAGTATAACATAGTTGACACTTTCAACGTGTTTCAGGCCGTGTTCCTTGAAATATTGTAAGTATAACATAGTTGACACTTACCGCGTGTTTAATGTTTATCTTAGTTATATGTGAAGAATAACATAGTTGACTATTACAATGCGTTTCAGTTGCATCCTTGTAATATTTGGGGTAATTGTGTTCTCTGGTACACTTTACGATGTCGTTGCGGTCCAAATGAAATCCAAACAGACTTCGAAAATGAATTCATCCTCCGAATCCACTGGCAGTTTATCCTCGTCGACATCTTCATCCAGAGCGTCAACCTCCAGCTCCGATCTGCCGGCCAGTTTATATAAACCAATCAAAACGAGGCTGGAAACCTCCCCTGGGTTTATAAATAATGCTTACACTTCCCCTGACGAAATGACGAAATACCCAGACGCTTTTGCAGACGAAAAGAAAGAAGTACCACATGACGATGAGGCTACGGAAAATGATGTGACAGTTAATATCCCAAATAAAAGAGACGATACTGATGGGACTAAAATAGACAAGTCAAACAAAGGTAAAGCCATTTACTGCTACTTTTTGTAATTATTTTATGATCAGTGTTTAGCAAAGAAAAAACAAACATCATGGAACTTTAGCTAACACATGGGGTTAAATAATATGACCAGAAAATACTAATAACTTTTATGTCGCATGAAATGATTTCGTCAAATTTTATAATGGTGCAGATAATGAAAAGAAGACAGAAATCGAAATTTTGAAGGTGGTCATAACGAGTTTTCTACTTTTATATGGAAAGTCGTGAAAGTCAATGTATTACTATTTGTGCTCTCATTTATGCTCCTTTTTAATATCACCAAACGGTTTTAGTTTTTAACCCTTTCCTGCATACATACCTAATTTGACGCATCTACAGACAATCACTTTTGAAAACATTGTAACAAAAGGAGAAGTTGTTCATGCTGAGCAATTTCTCTTGTTGTGACATTGTTTTTCACTCAATTAACTAACTATAACTTCGTGTATAGACATATTCCAGGTATTTGCAAAGTCGTCTGATCATAATTTGTTTCCTGTGGGACAGAATTCAGTGCACATATAGGACCCCTCGAGATATAATGCAGTCCTTCTGGGTATCAATTTCACAATAAGCTTGTGGCTATCTTGACCCTACATATGTTATGCGCTTTATGCAGGTGTTTCCGAAGTCATCTCTGCATATTTGTTGTAATTTGGAAAAGATTCAATGTATTTACTTGTAGGCCCTTTCGAGAAGGTCATGCTGTCGTTCTCAGCCTACACAAATGGTGTAAAGCTACTAAGCACCCAACAAGCTAGCGGCTCTCTTGGTGCCATCAATGGTATCCGCTTCCTCAGCATGGGCTGGGTGATCCTGGGACACACGTATTCATTTTCTTTTGGTTACGATGGTATGTACACAGAAACGTATTTGTTTTACTTCCACTGTATCTATATCAAATATGATCCGTCCCGCGAGAAAACCAACATGATGGCCTCTGCGTAATGTATCGACCAGATCAGCCTGCGCTGTCCGCGTGAAATTATCCGGACCGCCACATTCCGTCTCAGGGGGATAGAGGTATAGAGTAATGATTTCTGAAACAGAAAATCCACAGGAGGCGAAAAGAGTCTGTCCGGGTTAGCCTGCTTAGGCTGATCAGGTTCGACACTATACGCAGAGTCCACACGGTTGGTTTTCTCGCGAGATGGCTCATATGTCTTCGTGTGTCTGTTAAACCGACGACCGCCCCGATGGAGTAGTTGTAGAGCCGTTACCTCGGGTGCGGGAGGTGGCGGGTTAGATACCCGACCGGATCAAACAAAGTATATGTACTTTAAAACACCATACAATCAAACAAGGGATATGTTAATTGGTACTTCTAATATTACAATAGTTATGAACATGTATAGGCCTGTCAGATATGTCGTTGACAAAAGGTGAGGGACATGTAAACATTGTCCAGTTATATTTCGTCTTTGTCATATTATGTTCATTTATATCATCAGGTCGGCGTTGATAACTTTGCAGTTTCTCCTTTTACATCAGTATTTTCATTTCATGCCTCCGAAATGTTGGTAAGCAATGTATAGGTCAAATTACTATAGTCCCTAAAAAAAACTTTGTTTGCGTAGAAATGAGGGTATACCATCACCAGAATGTATTGAATATATGACATTGAGTTTAAATGCATTGTGGGTGTGTATAGGATGCACTGGAAATTATTGATTTGATCACTTTTAGTATTTTGACCTTGTTTGAAAGTGAAAGTAGAGAATGCTAAACACCGGTTTGGTCCAAAATGACGGTTACCATTTTCGCCTGGTGAGTTCTTTCTTACATAATGCATGGCCCCACATTTTCTTTGGATTGTTTTAAAGCTAGGAGATAACTCTTTTCAATGATATATGGAGTTCTTCATGAGAAACGCTTAGAACGTGTGACAATTAAGGACTGAAACTGGTCGATTTACATGAAAACGAAAAAGGATTTTTTTTGGTGTATTGTAATCTATACATGAATTATATGCTACTGCCATTATATCCCATTCTCAAATAAAAAACAAACTTGTATAGCTTCTTGGCAAATGTGTCAATCATCTCTGTAAAAGAAAAAATATTTATTAAATAGAGTTGAAAACATTGTGTGCAAACGGATATATGATACATCAATTTTTTTTCCTTTTGTCACAATGTTTTCAATTCATGTCTGCTGCGGAGGCATCAAAATGCCTCCGCATGAGAGAGAGGGGTTTCTATATACGCAATTTCTAACATTTTGTTCCGTGTTTGGTTATGTACCACTGTATGACATGTTGAGGCATATGAACTTACATAATTGAGCCGTCCCGCGAGAAAATTAACATTGTGGACTCTGCGTAAAGTATCGACCCGGATCAGCATAAGCATGCCGCGCAGGCTTACCCGAATAGACACTTTTCGCCTTCTGTGGATTTTCTGTTTCACGAATCATTAATCTATACCTCTATCCACCATAGACGGAATGTGTCGGCTCGGATCAGACTGCGCGGACTGCGAAGACTGATCTGGGTCGATACATTACGCAGAGGCTATATTGTTGGTTTTCACGCGGGACGGCTCATATGAACTTGAAATCGGATAAACCCTTATTCCGCTGAATTCCTGAAACCGGTATTATCACAATCCCTGATTGTTGACATTCCTGAGACCGGTATTATCACAATCCCTGATTGTTGACATTCCTGAGACCGGTATTATCATAATCCCTGATTGTTGACATTCCTGAGACCGGTATTATCATAATCCCTGATTGTTGACATTCCTGAGACCGGTATAATCATAATCCCTGATTGTTGACATTCCTGAGACCGGTATTATCACAATCCCTGATTGTTGACATTCCTGAGACCGGTATTATCACAATCCCTGATTGTTGACATTCATGAGACCGGTATTATCACAATCCCTGATTGTTGACATTCCTGAGACCGGTATTATCACAATCCCTGATTGTTGACATTCCTGAGACCGGTATTATCACAATCCCTGATTGTTGACATTCCTGAGACCGGTATTATCACAATCCCTGATTGTTGACATTCCTGAGACCGGTATTATCATAATCCCTGATTGTTGACATTCCTGAGACCGGTATTATCACAATCCCTGATTGTTGACATTCCTGAGACCGGTATTATCACAATCCCTGATTGTTGACATTCTTGAGACCGGTATCATCATAATCCCTGATTGTTGACATTCCTGAGACCGGTATTATCATAATCCCTGATTGTTGACATTCCTGAAACCGGTATTATCATAATCCCTGATTGTTGACATTCCTGAAACCGGTATTATCATAATCCCTGATTGTTGACATTCCTGAGACCGGTATCATCACAATCCCTGATTGTTGACATTCCTGAGACCGGTATTATCACAATCCCTGATTGTTGACATTCCTGAAACCGGTATTATCATAATCCCTGATTGTTGACATTCCTGAAACCGGTATTATCACAATCCCTGATTGTTGACATTCCTGAAACCGGTATCATCACAATCCCTGATTGTTGACATTCCTGAGACCGGTATCATCACAATCCCTGATTGTTGACATTCCTGAGACCGGTATCATCACAATCCCTGATTGTTGACACGATCTTGCACGTCAGTGGTGTAGACTTTGTTCAAAGGAAGGATTTACTAGTTGCGAACCATTTATACCTAGATTGATTAGACTGCAATTGTAGCTTAAATTCGTGCATTAGCACCAACCTAAACAGTGTTCAATAGGCACTCACCTCTAACGGTCAACGTGAAAACACAATACAATTCGTTTCGGAGAGAAGAAGTCGGTTATCATGGATACCTGGTTTTCGTGAAACATGTTTCCATTTAAGTGCCTAGTGAACGAAGGACTTGATGAGAGTTAATACGTAGTGTGTTACCTTACAGATAATTTGACGACCCATTATATAAAGAAGATAAATGACTGGACATTCTCGGCAATCCCGTATGCTCTTGTGTCGGTCGACACGTTCTTTACAATCAGGTAAATATTGAGCCGTCCGGTGAGAAAACTAACATTATGGCCTCTGCGTAATGTATCGACCCAGATCAGCCCGGCAGTCCGCGCATGCTTATCCGGGCCGACACATTCCGTATCAAAGGTATAGAGTAATAATTCCTGAAATAGAAAATAAACAGGAGTCGAAAATTGTCTGTCCGGGTTAGCCTGCGGGGCTGATCCGGGTCGATACTTTACGCAGATTCCACAATGTTGGTTTTCTCGTGGGACGGCCCAATTATGGATTTAAACATTATTTATTTTACATCGATTGCGATGTCTGCTTCCTAGAGACTTAACCAGTACTCGCGCCGTTTGTGTGAAAAAATCCCAAAGTCAGGACCCGCTCATCACGAGATTCTTGATTTGTTCACAGATAGGGTCAAATTTTGATACGTCATTAGACACTTGAGCCTTCCCGCGAGAAAACCAACAGTATGGCCTCTGCGTAATGTATCGACACAGCTCAGCCAACGTAGTCCGCGCAGACTGATCCGGCCCAACACATTCAGTCTCAGGGGGATAGAGATATAGAGAAATGATCCACGAAACAGAAAATCCACAGGACGCGAAAAGTGTCCATCCGGGTTAGCCTGCACAGCATTCTTAGGCTGATCCGGATCGATACTTTACGCAGAATCCACAATGTTGGTTTTCTCGCGGGACGGCTCACTTTATTTGTGTTTGTTCGTTTTGTGTTGTTTGTCGGCTTGGTTTTTTGTTTTTGTTTTTGTTTTTGTTGAATTAATGGATAGATTGTTTTTACTCCGTTTTCAAAAATGTTTCAGTCATATCACTTCTAGTTCACCCATGTCTTTCCTGGCTTTTACACACCAGTACTCTACACAACATTATTTTCAAGTAACTGGCTGCCTTTTCACATAGACCGTTTGCCCATTGGTGGAAGACAACATAACACGTGTTACAATGACTGGTGTCAAATGTCGGAAAGAATGTTGGCCGAGCTGGGGTTCAAACTCCTGGATTGACAGTCGGCGACGCTACCGACTGAGCACCCGGGATCGGACACGAGTGATCAAAAACACTGTCTACGTTAAAATCAAATCTGTCTGACCCTTAAACCGATATAATGCAATCCGTATATAGCCCCTACCCTGACGTATCAAATAAACCGGCCGGTTAGTGATAGACCCTGTACTAAGAGATGAAATAAGGTTTAAACACTTTTGTTTCAGTGGTATATTGGTAGCATATCTGACGTTGAAGCAGTTGAAGAAAGTGGGAGGAGCAAAGAAATTGAATTGGTTCATGTACTTCTTCCATCGCTTTTGGAGGTAAACTGACATTCAGAGGACTAGCTAAGATGGAGTTAGTCGACCTTCGCTTCACAATATCTCTCGGATTGCCCCCCCCCCCCCCCCCCCCCCGACGACGTTTGAAAACATTCTGACAAAAGGAGGAATTGCTCAAAACGATCAATTTCTCCGTTTGCCACGATGTTTTCAACTTTTTTCAGTTATCAAACCTTCATTTATAGAGATTTTCTGTATTTTTGCTTAGATGTTTGCTAAAGTCATCTCCTGCAGATGTGTTGTATGTGGGAAAGGTTAATTTGTAGTACCAACAGCTGAGGTCAAAGGGTTTTTAAAACATAAATACCACCACATGTTTCGAATTTCATCTTATTAAAAAAACATTATATATAACAGAAAAGGCACTGCAAGCCATGCAAAACGTACAATGTCAAATGAAATATGTACCTCGTATACATTAAAATGTACTGCGTATACTATAAAACAACATATTAAGACAGTAAAGGCGTTCCATAATGTAACATGTTTTAGAATCTTTTATGTTGCGTAATAGTTAATCTTACAGGTTAAAGCTCACCTGGCATAGAATCATTTCTGTTCTGTAATAGTTAATATAATAAATACAATTACAGGTTAAAACTGTGCTATCCTGGCATAGAATCATTTCTGTCCTGTAATAGTTAATATAATAAATACAATTACAGGTTAAAACTGTGCTATCCTGGCATAGAATCATTTCTGTTCTGTAATAGTTAATATAATAAATACAATTACAGGTTAAAACTGTGCTATCCTGGCATAGAATCATTTCTGTTCTGTAATAGTTAATATAATAAATACAATTACAGGTTAAAACTGTCATATTATGTTGAAGAAAATGTTTGTGTAATCGTCAATATAACAGGTTAGTCTTACGAGTTAACGCCTACATGTCAATTATGAATGTCGGTACTTATTCTACCGTATGGAGTATGATCAGATGTAGATACATTTCGGTAGTCTTGTCGGTACTTATTCTACCGTATGATGTATGATCAGATGTAGATACATTTCGGTAGTCTTGTCGGTACTTATTCTACCGTATGATGTATGATCAGATGTAGATACATTTCGGTAGTCTTGTCGGTACTTATTCTACCGTATGAAGTATGATCAGATGTAGATACATTTCGGTAGTCTTGTCGTAACTTATTCTACCGTATGGAGTATGATCAGATGTACATACATTTTGGTAGTCTTGTCGGTACTTATTCTACCGTATGGAGTATGGTCAGATGTAAATACATTTCGGTAGTCTTGTCGGTACTTATTCTACCGTATGATGTATGATTAGATGTCGATACATTTCGGTAGTCTTGTCGGTACTTATTCTACCGTATGGAGTATGATCAGATGTAGATACAGTTATGTAGTCTTGTCGGTACTTATTCTACCGTATGAAGTATGATCAGATGTAGATACAGTTATGTAGTCTTGTCGGTACTTATTCTACCGTATGAAGTATGATCAGATGTAGATACAGTTATGTAGTCTTGTCGGAACTTATTCTACCGTATGAAGTATGATCAGATGTAGATACAGTTATGTAGTCTTGTCGGTATTTATTCTACCGTATGAAGTATGATCAGATGTAGATACAGTTATGTAGTCTTGTCGGAACTTATTCTACCGTATGAAGTATGATCAGATGTAGATACAGTTATGTAGTCTTGTCGGAACTTATTCTACCGTATGAAGTATGATCAGATGTAGATACAGTTATGTAGTCTTGTCGGTACTTATTCTACCGTATGAAGTATGGTCAGATGTAGATACATTTCGGTAGTCTTGTCGGTACTTATTCTACCGTATGAAGTATGATCAGATGTAGATACATTTCGGTAGTCTTGTCTGTACTTATTCTACCGTATGGAGTATGGTCAGATGTAGATACATTTCGGTAGTCTTGTCGGTACTTATTCTACCGTATGAAGTATGATCAGATGTAGATACATTTATGTAGTCTTGTCGGTACTTATTCTACCGTATGATGTATGATCAGATGTAGATACATTTCGGTAGTCTTGTCGGTACTTGTTCTACCGTATGAAGTATGATCAGATGTAGATACATTTCGGTAGTCTTGTCGGTACTTATTCTACCGTATGAAGTATGATCAGATGTAGATACATTTCGGTAGTCTTGTCGGTACTTGTTCTACCGTATGAAGTATGATCAGATGTAGATACATTTCGGTAGTCTTGTCGGTACTTATTCTACCGTATGAAGTATGATCAGATGTAGATACATTTCGGTAGTCTTGTCGGTACTTATTCTACCGTATGAAGTATGATCAGATATAGATACATTCCGGTAGTCTTGTCGGTACTTATTCTACCGTATGGAGTATGATCAGATGTATATACATTTCGATTGTCTTACGGTTTCTAACAATCTTACAGGTTAACACCACCCTACATGCTAATTATGATGGTCGGAACGGTGATTCTTCCTCATGTGGCAACTGGACCAATGTGGGCGGGTGAAGATTTCCCACTGGGAGCATGCAGAAAGTATTGGTGGTCCAACCTGCTCTATATTAACAACTTCTACGGTGCATTTACACCTGAAACACACTCGGTAAATACTTCATCCCTTCTACCATCTCCGTGGTGTTATATGTTAAGAGCATCCGTCTTGAACGCGGCAGACCAGGGTGTGAACCTCGTTAGAGTCATACAAATGACATTTACTATAGCAGTAGTGGCTTCCCTCATTGCTATTCTATAATGCTGGGAAAGCGTTACGACTGATTCATCGGTGTCAGTATAAATAATACCGGAAGTGCTGGTTGTATATCGAGAAAACACCGTAATATTACTGAAATGAGCCGTCTCACGAGAAAACCAACAATGTGGACTCTGCGTAAACTATCGACCCGGATCAGACTAAGCATGCCGCGCAGGCTTTCCCGAATAGACACTTTTCGCCTCCTGTTGATTTTCTGTTTCAGGAATCATTACTCTATACCTCTACCCTCCTGAGACGGAATGTGTCGGCCCGGATCAGTCTGTGCAGACTGTGCAAGCTGATCTGGGTCGATACATTACGCATATCGACATCCAAGCATTTTTTGTATACAATTGACCATAAATATATACTGTTTTTTGTCAATACCACCGCTGGTCGATTTTCGCGTGAACTTGCCCTTGAGGACATCTAGATAAACAAGTCGTAAATCTCTATAAATGAAAATACATTAAGTGCAAAAAGATGAAAGCATTGATAAAAAAAGGAGAAATTGCTCGTTTTACCATATTTGGATACCTTTATACATGTTCGACCAAATATCAAGAGACAGTCGCCATGGTCGCTTTAAATACTTTTGTTTGCTTTCAGTGTATGGGTTGGACGTGGTATCTGGCCAATGATATGCAATTCTATATCCTGAGTCCCCTGATTCTCTTACCACTGTTTTAGTAAGTACTGTTATCTCGTTGGCCAATGATATGCAATTCTTTATCATGAGTCCACTGATACTCTTACCACTGTTCTAGTAAGTATTGTTATCTCGTTGGCCTAATATATGCAATTCTATATCCTGATCCCCTGATACTCTTACCACTGTTCTAGTAAGTAGTGTTATTTCGTTGACCAATGATATGCAATTCTATATCCTGAGTACCCTAATACTCTTACCACTGTTCTAGTTAGTGTAGTTATCTCGATGGACAAGGATATGCAATTATATATCCTGAGTACCCTGATACTCTTACCATTGTTCTAGTAAGTAGTATTATTTCGTTGTCCAATGATATGCAATTTTAGATCCTGAGTAACTGTGGAGTTATCTTGGACAAGGCACATTTCCTAGCATAGTGCTGGTTTGTTTACCCAGGGAACATGAATAAGTGAACTGCCACCGTGATTTTACTAAAATAATGTTTCAATCAGAGTAAAACCCAAATAAAACAAATCATTAATTCATTGCCACGTAATGTATTTCAGCAATTTCATCGCGGGCATCCTTTCCTGCGTCATCTTCTTGGCCGCCACCATCATCACCACCGCAATTCTCAACCACAAGTATGAGTATCCAGCACAATGGGGTAACTACGTGTATCAGCCTGAACCGTGAGTAACAGTGTTCGTGTATTTATAAGCCGTTTCTGTCTGGTGAAAGATGGCCGAGTCACACGATTTTTCGATTCGGGGTTGTGCAACAAGGACAGATCCAGATCAGCCTGCGCCTGCACGCGGTTAGATCAGGATCTTCCCTGTTCGCCATAAATCGTACAAACATAATAAAAACCTCCTGGGAATGATTATACACGTCAAAATCCTAAATATCCATGTATGTTTTTTGACCGTAAGTAGCATTTATGTCAATTCCTCTTAATGAATATGCCGTGGCCGAGTGGATAGCGTCTGAGATTCGGAACCGGGATTTCCGTGTTTGATTTTCGGTTTTGGCGGTCATTGTTAACTACACTACACAGGATATGGATATTACTTCCGGAGAATTTATAATACTGTATACTGTAGGATGGGTCCTTATATCATAGGGCTGTTTACCGACTACCTACTCCATTATACTTTCTTTATTACACTTTTAGCATCGATGGATATTACTTCCAAAGGAATCTAATACCAGCTACTGTAGGTCGTTATATCATAGGGCTGTTTCCTATATTACACTTTTAGGGGCGATGGATATTACTTCCAAAGAATTGATAATACCAGCTACTGTAGGATAGGTCCTTATATCATAGGGCTGTTTACCGACTACCCACTCTATTATACTTTCTTTATAACACTTTTAGGGGCGATGGATATTACTTACAGAGAATTTATAATACCAGCTACTGTAGGATGGGTCCTTATATCATAGGGCTGTTTACCGGCTACCTACTCTATCGCTTGGACTGTAAATGTAAGATCCCTAAGGTAATACTACAGTGTTTTCTGACTTTCCATCATTTCCTGTCGTTGAAAGACAACCAAACACCAACTCCATTAACCCCTTTACTGATTTAATGTGTCAGGTAGCATCTGGGTGTGGATCTGCATGGGGATAAATACAGCCAGGTCGAACGTGCTGATGGAATTATCTCACTGGACGCGCACGTGACAAATGATTAACGAATAATTTTTCGGTTAGCCTCTAAGAGAATGGGAAATTTATATTCTTTAAATGCTTTTTTAATCAAACGAAGAAAAGAGCACTCCGATGTCTTTACTTCAGGTTGTTAACCTAATCTGGGTTTGCTTATCTGTCTAGCGATATGTTGTATTGACGCATATATTTGTTTTTATTTTGAGGACGACCACACACTCTCTCAATTACAAACCGACGTCTTTACTGAAGGTTGTAAACCTTCATGGTAAGCTAGTCTGTCTAGCGATATGTTGCCTTGACGTATATGGTTTGCTTTCATGAGAGGATGAACACATCCTCACTCAATAGCAAACGGATTTCTTTACTTCAGGTTGTAAATCTTCTTAGTTGGCTAGTCTGTCTAGCGATATGTTGCCTTGACGTATATGGTTTGCTTTCATGAGAGGATGAACACATCCTCACTCAATAACAAACGACTTTCTTTACTTCAGGTTGTAAACCTTCTTGGTTGGCTAGTGTGTCTAGCGATATGTTGCCTTGATGTATATGGTTTGTACTCATATGAGGACGACCACATCCTCACTCAGTTACAATCCGATGTCTATAATTCTCTTTACCGAACCGGTTGGGGTGTTGCTATATCGTGGATTGTTTTTGCTTGTGCCACGGGCCATGGAGGTGAGTTATGTTTAAATCAGCCTTAAATACGCAAACTTATGAGTAGCGATACTTTAGAAAACGTTTTGTTTTAGTGCGCATTACAGTATTTTTTTACTTATAGATACGTCATTTAGTGTCATCTTGTCGCACATGTGCATTTGAAACCACTGAAGAATTATACAATTTATACTGTTTCCAGGTTGTCTAATGTATCGCAATTAAACCTCTCATTGTTTGTGTATCTGTAGCACGATTAAACCGCTCATTGTTCGTGTATCCGTAGCACGATTAAACCGCTCATTGTTCGTGTATCAGGAGCACGATTAAACCTCTCATTGTTTGTGTATCAGGAGCACGATTAAACCGCTAATTGTTCGTGTATCCGTAGCACGATTAAACCGCTCATTGTTCGTGTATCAGGAGCACGATTTAACCGCTCATTGTTTGTGTATCAGGAGCACGATTAAACCGCTCATTGTTCGTTTATCAGAAGCACGATTAAACCACTCATTGTTTGTGTATCAGGAGCACGATTAAATCGCTCATTGTTCGTCTATCAGAAGCACGAATAAACCGCTCATTGTTCGTGTATCCGTAGCACGATTACACCGCTCATTGTTCGTGTATCAGGAGCACGATTTAACCGCTCATTGTTCGTGTATCGGGAGCACGATTAAACCGCTCATTGTTCGTGTATCTGTAGCACGATTAAACCGCTCATTGTTCGTGTATCAGGAGCACGATTAAACCTCTCATTGTTCGTGTATCAGAAGCACGATTTAACCTCTCATTGTTTGTGTATCAGGAGCACGTTTAAACCTCGCATTGTTCGTGTATCAGGAGCACGATTAAACCTCTCATTGTTTGTGTATCAGGAGCACGATTAAACCGCTCATTGTTCGTCTATCCGTATCACGATTACACCGCTCATTGTTCGTGTATCAGGAGCACGATTTAACCGCTCATTGTTCGTGTATCAGTAGCACGATTAAACCGCTCATTGTTTGTGTATCAGGAGCACGTTTAAACCGCTCATTGTTTGTGTATCAGGAGCACGATTAAACCGCTCATTGTTTGTGTATCAGGAGCACGTTTAAACCGCTCCGTTTAAACTCTCGTCTTTAATTCAGCCCGTGTTGGTGCGATCCATATAACCAAAGACCTAATAACACAATAATGTGTTATTAGCTATAGGTCTTTGATATAACTGAGACAGTTTAAAGGGATGGAAGCAATATATACTATTATTCAATATAAAGGTTTTCATGTGAATTAGTTCTTTCTATAAGTTCATCTGATACAATCGGATTAAATTACACAATAGTTAACCATCATATACACGCTTTTTGACGCCTCTGCAGCAGACGGCTTTTTGAAAACATAGTGACGATTTCTCCTTTTGCCACAATGTTTTCCACCTTTAGTCATAGGTTATCGATTCAATTATTAAGACAAAATATGTTCAAAGTCGTATGAGGGAAAGGGTGAAGGCTCAACCGAGTTTTCACCGGTCACAGAATGTAACAAGATCCCTAAGTGTAAACCGCAGCTGATACAACATTAATCAAGGACGAACCCAAATACAACTCTGTTTCCAGGTTGGATTAACGAGCTGTTATCATGGAAAGCATTCATACCGTTAGGTCGACTCACATACTGCGCCTACCTAATACACCCGCTGGCCATGATACTGTTTGTATCGAGCAAGCAAAACCCTGCATTCTTCTCGGACTACGAAGTGGTAGGTACATTTTTAGCTCGACTTTTCGAAGAAAAGGCTAGCTATACTACTCGCCCCGGCGTCGGCGTCGGCGTCGGCGTTGGTGTAACACCTTGGTTAAGGTTTTTGTACCAATTCCCTTTTTTGTCAAAACCATTTATTGCTTTGAAACTTACAACACTTATTCACTATCATTAACTCCATCAACAGACAAGAGTACATAATTTTGTCAAGATTTGTGTAAGAATTATGGCCCTTTTTCGACTTATAATTTTGGTTAAGTATTTTGTACCAATTTACTTTTTTTCAGAACCATTACAGATATGGCTTTAAAACTTACAACACTTATTCACCATCAATACTTCTATCAACATACATGAGTACATAACTCTGTCAAGTTTATTGTAAGAATTATGGCCCTTTTTTGACTTAGACTTTTGGTTAAGTTTTTTGTACCAATTTGCTTTTTTTCAAATCCATTACAGATATGGATTCGAAACTTACAACACTTGTTCCCCATCATCAACGCCATCAACAGACAAGAGTACATAACTCTGTCAAGATTTTTGTAAGAATTATGGCTCTTTTTCGACTTGGAATTTCGGTTAAGTTTTTTGTACCAATTTACTTTTTTTCAAAACCCTTACAGATATTGCTTTGAAACTTACAACTCTTTTTCACCATCATTACATCCATCAACAGACAAGAGAACATAATTCTGTCGAGGTTTTTGTAAGAATTATGGCCCTCTTTTTACTAAGAAATTTGGTTAAGTTTTTTGAACCAATTCACTTTTTTTCAAAACCATTACAGATATGGTTTCGAAACGTACAACACTTGTTCACCTTCATTTCTTCTATCAACAGACAACATAATATAACTCTGTCATGATTTTTTGTAAGAATTATGGCCCTTTTCGACTTAGAATATTGGTTAAGTTTTTTGTACCTTTTTTTCAAAACCATTACAGATATGGCTTCGAAACTTACAACACTTTTTCACCATCATTACCTCCAGCAACATACAAGAGTACATAACTCTGTCAATGTAAGAACTATGGCCATTTTTTGCCTTAGTATTTTGGTTAAGTTTTTCATACCACCCCACTTTTTTTCAAAACCATTAGTGATTTAGCTTATAAACTTACAATACCTACTTATCATCATTTCCTCCATCAACAGACAAGGGTACATAACTCTTGTCAAGTTTTCTTTAAGAATTATGGCCTTTTTTATATTTATAATTTTGGTTATTTTTTTCATACCAAATCAATTTTTTTTCAAAACAATTAGAGATATAGCTTAAACACTTACAAAAATCTTTTTACCTCCATAACCTCTACCAACAGCCAAGAGTGCATAATCCAATAAAAGTTTTTGTAAGAATTATGACTCTTTTTCGACTTATAAAGTACTTTGCTTATAAATAATATGATATGGTTTTTTTTATTGGCAAGCACAAAAAAGTCGAGCATGCTGTCCTCCGACAGCTCTTGTTTTACTCTTTGTTTGGAACGCCTTGGTTGTGTAGTTGTAGAGCGTACCCTAGGGTGTGGCGGTCGCGGGTTCGATTCCCGGCCGGGCCATACCAAAGACTTTAACAAGCTGGTAGTATTGGCTTCCCCACTTGGCGCTAAATGTTGCGAGGTTTGCATTACAACTGCGTGGCTGGTGTCAGGATAAATGCACCAGTAGTACTGGTAACTTACACAGGATACGCCGTGATATAACTGAATTTGTGATGTTGATAGCGGCGTTAAACATCAAACAAATCATCCAGTTATTCAATCAATCCTTTGTTGGGGTTTAACGACATTTTCATTGTTTTTCATTTACATCACAGCGATAAAACACTTATAATTGATCCCTGGTAAACAAACCAGTTTCAGGCTCGGAAATATCCCTTGCCCAAGACATTCCACCATGACCATCATCAAGAGCTGGTATCGAACCCAAAACGCCCGGTCCTGAATCGTACACGATTCCCATTCGTTAACGGTGTACACCTCGACGTGATATTTAACTGTTAACCCTTACCTACACGGTAACCATTCGTTAACGGTGAACTCCTCGAAGTGATATTTAACTGTTAACCTACACGGTAACCATTCGTTAACGGTGAACTCCTCGAAGTGATATTTAACTGTTAATCTGCACGGTAACCATTCGTTAACGGTGGACTCGTCGAAGTGATATTTAACTGTTAACCCTTACCTATACGGTAACCATTCGTTAACGGTGAACTCGTCGAAGTGATATTTAACTGTTAACCCTTACCTACACGGTAACCATTCGTTAACGGTGAACTCCTCGATGTGATATTTAACTGTTAACCTACACGGTAACCATTCGTTAACGGTGAACTCGTCGACGTGATATTTAACTGTTAACCCTTACCTACACGGTAACCATTCGTTAACGGTGAACTCCTCGATGTGATATTTAACTGTTAACCTACACGGTAACCATTCGTTAACGGTGGACTCGTCGACGTGATATTTAACTATTGACCTACACGGTAACCATTCGTTAACGGTGAACTCCTCGATGTGATATTTAACTGTTAACCCTTACCTACACGGTAACCATTCGTTAACGGTGGACTCGTCGACGTGATATTTAACTGTTAACCTACACGGTAACCATTCGTTAACGGTGGACTCGTCGAAGTGATATTTAACTGTTAACCTACACGGTAACCATTCGTTAACGGTGGACTCCTCGAAGTGATATTTAACTGTTAACCTACACGGTAACCATTCGTTAACGGTGGACTCGTCGAAGTGATATTTAACTGTTAACCTACACGGTAACCATTCGTTAACGGTGGACTCGTCGACGTGATATTTAACTATTAACCTACACGGTAACCATTCGTTAAAGGTGGACTCATCGACGTGATATTTAACTGTTAACCTACACGGTAACCATTCGTTAATGGTGGACTCGTCGACGTGATATTTAACTGTTAACCTACACGGTAACCATTCGTTAATGGTGGACTCGTCGACGTGATATTTAACTGTTAACCTACACGGTAACCATTCGTTAACGGTGGACTCCTCGAAGTGATATTTAACTGTTAACCTACACGGTAACCATTCGTTAACGGTGGACTCGTCGACGTGATATTTAACTGTTAACCTACACGGTAACCATTCGTTAACGGTGGACTCGTCGAAGTGATATTTAACTGTTAACCCTTAATCCTACACGGTAACCATTCGTTAACGGTGGACTCCTCGATGTGATATTTAACTGTTAACCTACACGGTAACCATTCGTTAACGGTATACTCCTCGAAGTGATATTTAACTGTTAACCTACACGGTAAACATTCGTTAACGGTGGACTCCTCGAAGTGATATTTAACTGTTAATCTACACGGTAACCATTCGTTAACGGTATACTCCTCGAAGTAATATTTAACTGTTAACCTACACGGTAACCATTCGTTAACGGTATACTCCTCGAAGTGATATTTAACTGTTAACCTACACGGTAACCATTCGTTAACGGTATACTCCTCGAAGTGATATTTAACTGTTAACCTACACGGTAACCATTCGTTAACGGTGGACTCCTCGAAGTGATATTTAACTGTTAATCTACACGGTAACCATTCGTTAACGGTGGACTCGTCGACGTGATATTTAACTGTTAACCTACACTGTAATCATTTGTTAACGGTGAACTCCTCGAAGTGATATTTAACTGTTAACCTACACGGTAACCATTCGTTAACGGTATACTCGTCGAAGTGATATTTAACTCTTAATCCTACACGGTATCCATTCGTTAACGGTGGACTCCTCGAAGTGATATTTAACTGTTAACCTACACGGTAACCATTCGTTAACGGTATACTCGTCGAAGTGATATTTAACTCTTAATCCTACACGGTATCCATTCGTTAACGGTGGACTTCTCGAAGTGATATTTAACTGTTAACCTACACGGTAACCATTCGTTAACGGTATACTCCTCGAAGTGATATTTAACTGCTAATCTGCACGGTAACCATTCGTTAACAGTGAACTCGTCGAAGTGATATTTAACTGTTAACCCTTACCTACACGGTATCCATTCGTTAACGGTGGACTCGTCGAAGTGATATTTAACTGCTAATCTACACGGTAACCATTCGTTAAAGGTGGACTCCTCGAAGTGATATTTAACTGTTAACCTACACGGTATCCATTCGTTAACGGTGGACTCCTCGAAGTGATATTTAACTGTTAACCTACACGGTATCCATTCGTTAACGGTGGACTCGTCGAAGTGATATTTAACTGTTAACCTACACGGTATCCATTCGTTAACGGTGAACTCGTCGAAGTGATATTTAACTGCTAATCTACACGGTAACCATTCGTTAACGGTGGACTCGTCGAAGTGATATTTAACTGTTAACCTACACGGTATCCATTCGTTAACGGTGAACTCCTCGAAGTGATATTTAACTGTTAACCTACACGGTATCCATTCGTTAACGGTGGACTCGTCGAAGTGATATTTAACTGTTAACCTACACGGTATCCATTCGTTAACGGTGGACTCCTCGAAGTGATATTTAACTATTAACCTACACGGTATCCATTCGTTAACGGTGGACTCGTCGAAGTGATATTTAACTGCTAATCTACACGGTAACCATTCGTTAACGGTGGACTCGTCGAAGTGATATTTAACTGTTAACCTACACGGTATCCATTTGTTAACGGTGAACTCCTCGAAGTGATATTTAATTGTTAACCTACACGGTAACCATTCGTTAACGGTGAACTCCTCGAAGTGATATTTAACTGTTAACCTACACGGTAACCATTCGTTAACAGTGGACTCCTCGGTGTGACATTTAACTGTTAACCTACACGGTAACCATTCGTTAACGGTGAACATGTCGAAGTGATATTTAACTGTTAACCTACACGGTAACCATTCGTTAACGGTGAACATGTCGAGGTGATATTTAACTGTTAACCTACACGGTAACCATTCGTTAACAGTGGACTCCTCGATGTGATATTTAACTGTTAACCTACACGGTAACCATTCGTTAACAGTGGACTCGTCGAAGTGATATTTAACTGTTAACCCTTACGTACACGGTAACCATTCGTTTACAGTGGACTCGTCGAATTAATATTTAACTGTTAACCCTTACCTACTATAAACAACTTTAAAAATATATTATTTATCTAAATTAACCAAAATAAATTACGTTCAGTCCAAATCATGTGTATATTGGTCACTTAGCATGTAATGAATTCCTTTCACCAACCATGGGTTATAGCACTGACGCCGTGATATAACTGATATATTGTTGATACATCGAACTTACCCTGGTAAAATAAATCCCACAGTAATAACCATTAGAATTGAAATGTTTAAGTCTTTAGTTTTAAAAGTTCCACATGCTTTCTGAAGGCGTCAGTAGCAGTGAAGGGTTTAATTTATCTAGTTTTTCTAAACCTTTTCTCCGATGTTTTAAATATTGGGGAGTAAAATAAAATATTTAGTTAATGGAATTACTTTTCTCTTGCAGGTGTACCTTTTTCTTGGAAACATCACGTTGTCTTACGGAGCGGCATTTATAGTCAGTTTGTTCTTCGAATCACCTATGATGGGCTTGGAGAAAGTTTTCTTCAACAAACAGAAGTCAAAATAATGTTAAATTATATTGTTTGATTATAAGCTGCTTGATTTTGACATTTTATTTAATATTCTACATGTATTTGCTTTTATTTCGGAGTAAATAATTTGATTACATTGTTTTCGGAGTAAATTGTTTTATTACATAGTTTTCAGAGTAAATTGTTTTATTACATGGTTTTCAGAGTAAATTGTTTTATTACATGGTTTTCGGAAAATTGTTTTATTACATGGTTTTCGGAGTAAATTGTTTTATTACGTAGTTTTCGGAGTAAATTGTTTTATTACATGGTTTTCGAAGTAAATTGTTTTATTACATGGTTTTCGGAGTAAATTGTTTTATTACATGGTTTTCGGAGTAAATTGTTTTATTACATAGTTTTCAGAGTGAATAGTTTTATTAGATGGTTTTCGGAGTAAATTGTTTTATTACATAGTTTTCGGAGTAAATTGTTTTATTACATGGTTTTCGGAGTAAATTGTTTTATTACATAGTTTTTAGAGTAAATTGTTTTATTACATGGTTTTCGGAGTAAATTGTTTTATTACATGGTTTTCAGAGTAAATTGTTTTATTACATAGTTTTCGCAGTAAATTGTTTTATTACATGGTTTTCGGAGTAAATTGTTTTATTACATGGTTTTCGGAGTAAATTGTTTTATTACATGGTTTTCAGAGTAAACTGTTTTATTACATGGTTTTCGGAGTAAATTGTTTTATTATATGGTTTTCAGAGTAAACTGTTTTATTACATGGTTTTCAGAGTAAATCGTTTTATTACATGGTTTTAGGAGTAAATTGTTTTATTACATGGTTTTCAGTGGACTATTGAAAAACAACAGGGAATGATATCCTAGTAAACTTATTCTTTCTAAATGTTGATCCTAGGTTTAAACAGTCCTTAAGTCAAAGGTCAGGGTCACGGTGACTATTAGGCTATACTTATGTGCGAAATGACATCATCGCTCTAGCAACTTTATTTCTTATCCGATTTTTATGCAACTTAACACACATGCTCACCAGCATCCCCTATTGTATGATTTCGCATTTCACTGACCTACGTAAACGATCACAGCGTCTTTTGTAAGTTGTACCAAACCCCATCCCGCCTACTCCAAAGATGAGGCAGACGGCTGATCATATGATGTAAAAAAGGCGTCTCTGAAAATATGAAAATAAATTCAGGGCGGAATGCAAATAGATTAAGCTACGATAGAAAATATTATGCTATGTTTAATGTAAACCGTAAATGATAAGAATTTTGATTTATGATTGGGGAGGGTTATCGCATGGAGACATATTGAGATATGAATGCACAGATAGAGAGGGCGTTAATCTTGAAAATCGCGGCTGATAAATATTTACTCTTTTACAAACAAGTCAATTTAACAACCTGCGCATTTTTCAAATTTAAAACAATCATGGTACAATAATATTTTTGTGTAGTAGATACCTTTACACCAAGCTTTTTATTGAACATTATGTTTATATTGTCTTTACGACTTTGTCTCCTCTAATTAATCTACAATTTTAGGTATTCTTTTAAATAAATGTTGTTGTAACCAGATTGTGTATACCAAATGTTCCATTTCTGAATGAGAGACGGAATGGATCGGTTGTTCGCCAATTGGATTCAAACATCCATCCATTATTACGTTTTTACATTTAAATTAAGTGTTAATTTTTATCCTGTAATTTCAAATTTCACGGTAAATACTGACTTGGCTCAAACCACAAAGACGGGTGTGTACGTCGACGGGTTTGTTCACACTGGTTTCATTGATGTTTGACCATGGTCGGAGCCAAGCCACGCACAACTGACCTCAAGTACAGATCCATATCAACTGGCTCCTAAAGTATCCGCCGTGATCGAGTGGTTAGCGTCGGAGATTTGGTATCGGGCGTTCCTGGTTTGATCCCAAGTCGTGGCACCGCGGTCATTGTGGAGTGCACTCTGTCAATGCACATTTCCTAGCCTAGTACTGGTTTGTTAACTCAGATATCATGAATTAGTGAACTGTCGCCATGATATAACTGAAATACTGTTAAAAAAAAAAAAACTAAACAAACAGACACAATCAGTCCGTGTGCTCATGATGTTATGTTATTTTGTATGTTATTTTGTATTTAACAAGCCTATACAACTTACATACTATTTATTTTTTACTTCACACACCAATGACTAATCCGTGTGCGGGAAAACGTCTTAACAATATCAATGTGTATATGTTAATTGATTCATCCTTCCTTTACCGCGATCAGGAATGTAGAGTATAAAAGATCAAATATATGTGGTTTCTCACATTGATCTGAGCCTACACTGGACGCACGTGCTTTGTGTGCAGGTTTATTTTATCTCCACAAACTTTACACGGAAAGAAAATTACAAATTGTAGGTTTTCATGGAGCGCACCTCAAGTAAACGTTAATTTTTCCCCACATACAATTAAATCTGTAATACACGACTTTGAAAACATCTACGAGGAATATGAGTAATACCTAAATAAACGTATTATTACTTGATTTTTTTTTCAAAACATAGTGGCAAAAGGAGAAATGGCTTGTCTTTAGAAAATTATACTTATATCACAATGTTTTCAAAAGTCGTCTGCTTGATATTCATGTACGTCAAATTGCGTCTAAATGTAATCAAACGCTAATAATTTTTATTAAATCCCTCTGTGATTTGTCACCATTGTGGCAAAAGTAGGAATTGCTAGTTTTAAAAAATATCTGCGTTTGTCACAACATTTTTTGAATATCGCTTACTATGGGTCAAAATGCGTCTACAAGTGAAAAAGGGTTAAGAAGTTCATTTGAATTCTCGATAACTTGTGACAAAAGGAGAAATTGTGAACAATTTCTACTTTTGCTACAATGTTTTCAAAAGTCGACTGCTTCATATGCATCAAACTGCGGCTACATATGAGAAAGGGTTGTAATGTTTCTTAAACCGTCTGTGATTATCGATCGACCAGTGTAGAACCAGATACAGATATATGCGGATTCTCACATTGATCTGAGACTACACTGGTCGCACGTGCTATGTTTATTTTATCTTCACAAACTTTGCACGGAAAGAAAATTATAAATGGTAGATTTTCATGAGTTAACATGTTTCAAAGAACCGTCTATGAATATCGAAAGACCAGTGTAGATCCAGATACAAGATAAAGAACCGTCTATGAATATTGATCGACCACTGTAGATCCAGATACAAGCTGAAGAACCGTGTATGAATATCGATCATCGAGTGTTGATTCAGATAAAAGCTTTCAGCTTATCTTACTCATGCTCGATGTCTGCTTCCTGTAGACCTAACCAGTACTCGCACCATTGGTGTGAAAAATCCCGAAGGCAGAACCCACACATCACTGGACTCGATTCTGGGACTTTTGGTATGACCTTTGGTATGAGAGGCCGATGCTCTACCAGTGTCTTCCAGGGGAAATTTCACGGTGTTGTTGCCAGCTGTAAGCAATGCTTGGCTTCAGTGGTTAAGGAGATGTTGTATAAAGTTGCACTTTTATAGAAAAACGTGTTTATATGCAGCGAGAAAATATTTCTTTGCAGCAATTGATAAACTCCTCAAGATAAAAATAAACTCATCGTTAAACATGTTAAGCTCCGTGTTCACTAATTAACACATTATTTCCATTATGAATAGTTAAATAATCCACAATTGCACTTTTAAATCCGCAAATAAGAGCTTGAATCGACATGGCACATTCATTTCATACAATGTACACATTTGTCGGTGCGCGCGTAGAGACGTCACTGTAAAACTGGCAGATTACGTCATTCAGATCTCTCCGCTTCTGAGCTAAAAAGAAATTAGCTGCACAGGGGTATTGTCGTTTAAAAACGAAAATTATCGCCGAGTATATAATATATAGTTTAATAAACATTGTTTTCATGATTTGGGAATTAAATCCCCCGTGAGAGAGATTCTTGCATATAAAAACTCATGCGCCATGGCGCACTCGTTTTTATATCGCAAGAATCTCTTCCACTTGGGATTTATATCCCGTATCATGAAAACAATGTTAATTAAACTCTATATACAAGTATGCTGTTTAAGGGATATAGATGATTTCAGGTATGTCACAGAAAACTAACATTCTCTTATTTCCTAATGGTGAAGACCCTGATCAGGATATTCAATATTAGGAAATAAGAGAATTTTATTTTCTTGTGACATACCGGAAATCATCTAATAAACAGCATACTTAGTTTAGCACTAGATAAACATTTCCTTGACCGCCTCGATGGTGTAGTGGTAGAACGTCCACCTCGGGTGCTCGAGGTCACATGTTTGGTCCCTGGCCGGGTCATACCACATACAAAATGGTAGTAATAGCTGCCTTCCGTGGCGCTGAGGGTTGCACGGTTATCATTACGACTGACTGGCTGATGTCAGGATAAATGGACCAGTAGTACTGGTAACTTACTCCGTGATATAACATAACAAATGTTGAAAGCGGCGTTTAACACCAACAAATAAACATTTACTTACTGCGTAACTTAGATGATTTCAGGTATGTCACAGACAACTATGGAAATCATCCTTCTGTAAATTAAAATAGTGTTACCCGTAACTGGAAATTTCAAACAAGCAATACATAGGCATCCTTACAATAAACATAGGCATCCAATAAACATAGGCATCCTTACAATAAACATAGGCATCCTTACAATAAACATATGTGTTATACACAATAGTAGGAAAACATTCATACAAGGAAAACATTGAGTGAGCCCATTCTTGGGAAATGGTACCTGTTGACTATTGTAAACACTTGATTGTTTATTATTTAAAACTGCCTTTCAACAAAACATTTGTTTTTTATATCACAGCGTTTCTTGGGTAAGTTACCAGTACCACTGGTCCATTTATCCTGACACACGCAAGTCAGTGGTAATGATAACATAACAATCCTGAAAGCTAAGGACGTCATGTCATGTTAAAGTATTTGCTATGACCCGGCCAGGTATCAAACCTGCAACCTTACGTAATAGAGGTGGACATTCTACCACTACACTACCGAGGCGGTCCTTGTGAACAGTAGATCCAGATTGGCACTTGTAATTGCAGTCTGATCTATGCTATTTAAAAATTAATTACATATGGTTGTTATAAGACTTTCAATTTGTATAGACACTGAAAAGGCTTATCTAAACCTACAATGTTCAGACATATCAACTTGTACCTTTTCCGATGGATGGTTCTAAAGTTTGAAGCGTTGCTAAACAGTGCTTCAGCTCACACAATTCACTCTGCGTCTAACCAACATCATTCTTATATGACCCAGCAGTGATGAACCGTTGCTAAACAGTACTCAAGTTAGCTCACACAATTTACTCTGTGTCTAACCAACATCATTCTTACATGACCCAGCAGTGATGAACCGTTTCTAAACAGTACTGAAGTTAGCTCACACAATTTGCTCTGTGTCTAACCAACATCATTCTTACATGACCCAGCATATAATTTTTCAAAATCAAACAGAAATGATAACATAGTTATGAAATGTATCTAGACTGACAGAGATAAACAGTACTTCAGCTCCCACAATTTACTCTGCGTCTAACCAACATTTGATTGTCACAATATAAGAAAACACGTTTTATATTCACAGAAAATGCCGAACTATGTAAACAACTTTTAAGCAAATCTGAACTGAGTTTCATATCGCAATATCGTCTACGTGACCTTGCATTGTTACAACTTGAAAAGCCTTTGAAATTTGCTACATATGCAATGAGCCTTCTAAATGTAATCGCTAAACATATGTAAACCTTCCGGAGATCGCTTATCGTGGAGCGGGGGTAATTTAATTCCCTGGCAGATAACCGACATATTAAAATCACACATTTTTATTCGTTTCTCACGAGTGCTTCAAGATAACATCGTAATTGGCCTCCATCTCGCTGTACAGTTACGTTTGCCTTTTTCTAAAATTTAAATCTCATTTACGAACAATATAGACCAAGATAAGCATGTCAATTCGTACAGCTACATTTTGGTTTACATTGATCGCTACTTATGTATTAATATATAACAAGAACTACTCTATTTACTTGTAAGAACTCACTAAACATCGATAGTTATGACACTCTATGTAGGAAATCGGCGGGATAAGGATAAACCAATGAACAGCTGCACAGCCTGGTACGCGGATTGATATAAAATCTTCGAAATCATGATAATGTTAACACGAGGGGCATTCAAAAAGTACGCAGAAAGGAGGGACATAGCTAGTTAGTTTAATCATACATAATGGCAATAACCTTTTCTGCAGCAGTCGACTGTGTCAGATATAGGCAAAATCAAAAGGAAAAATCTTTATAAATGATGGTACAATTATTGAATAGTCAAAATCAAAATAATTGATTGTGGCAAAACGAGAGATTGCTCATAATGGCCAATTTCTTATTTTGTCGAAACATGTTCAAAAGTTGTCTGCTGCAGATGCGTCAGAATGCTTCTGAGGGTGAGGCAGTGTTAACAACATATATGCTTTGCTCACACATGTATAAAAGAACGTCTCAAAAATCGGATCAATCAGAATGACACATATGTCCACGCCATCATTCTAGATTAAAACTGTTTTGAAACTAAAGTGGTCTGTCAATGATGGTCTTTATGACGGCGGACAATATGTCCAAATTGTTTGAAATATTCTTTATGTAATTCATCAGCGAATACTTAGCCTGTCAACCAGTCATTGCTGTTACTTGAATATTTTCCCCAAAATAAATGATTTGTGTAGACTCGTTACAGCTCGGTATTATCATGGGCTGTCGATAAAAGGGTGGTGAATTCGAATCACGAGTGACAGTATTCTTGTGTTACGCTGATTTAACTTCAGTCAAGGTGACAGCTCCGTTATCAAAGATTCTGGGGCACCAGGTCAGGAACAGTGCCTTGTAGACCTACAGATACTCCACCATGACCTCAACAATTCGGAGATCCACCCCGCTAAACCCATACTAACCACCAGACCAGGACAAATTCATATTGGCAGTTGTCATTGAGACCAGCGCCAGTTGTCATTGAGACCAGCGCCAGTTGTCATTGAGACCAACGCCAGTTGTCATTGAGACCAGCGCCAATTGTCATTGAGACCAGCGCCAGTTGTCATTGAGACCAACGCCAGTTGTCATTGAGACCAGCGCCAGTTGTCATTGAGACCAGCGCCAGTTGTCATTGAGACCAGCGCCAGTTGTCATTGAGACCAGCGCCAGTTGTCACCAATTGACGTTAAGTCCATATGAGCCGTTCCGCGAGAAAACTGACACTGTGGACACTGTGGACTGCGTTAAGTATCGTCCTGGATCAGCCTAAGCATGCCGAGCAGGCTAACTCGGACAGACACGTTTGCCTCCAGTGGATTTCATGTTTTCAGGACTCGTTACTATATACCTCTATCCCCCTGAGACGGACTGCGTCGATCCAGATTAGCCTGTGCGGACTGCGCAGGCTGATATGGATAGATAAATTACGCAGAGTCCATAATGTTGGTTTTCTTGTGGAACGGCTCATATTATCCCATCTATGGAAAATGTACAACTAAGCATTTCAGATAGGTTTGTGTACAAATCAGTCTGCACATCCACTAAGTCTTACCATACACAAGTTAACAGTAGCTTCTAACAATCTCATGTAAGGTACCATTTACCGGGCAAGATTCGTGTCCAAATGACTGGTGTAAGAGAACCTGGAAATACATGGGTAGGTACATGTTTCGCAATCATATCTCGGAATTACTGTAGCAAATAGTGTTGCATCCCAATTCAATAAGTAATTAGTTATTTTGACTTCCACATTTCTTTTTTTTTTTATTATTATAAAATTCTGTCATTATAGCTACAATTAGGTGTTAATTTCAGTTACATTAAAGTACAAATTTGTCATTATAATAACAATTTAGGGTATATTTCAGTTACATTATAGTACAAACCTGTCATTAAAACAACAATTTAGGTGTACATTTCAGTTACATTATAGTACAAACCTGTCATTATAATAACAATTTAGGGTACATTTCAGTTACATTATATAGTACAAACCTGTCATAAAAACAACAATTTAGGGTACATTTCAGTTACATTATAGTACTAACCTGTCATTATAACGACACTTTATGGTACATTTCAGTTACATTATAGTACAAACCTGTCATTATAATAACAATTTAGGGTACATTTCAGTTACATTATAGTACAAACCTGTCATTATAACAGCAATTTAGGGTACATTTCAGTTACATTAAAGTACAAACCTGTCAGTATAACAACAATTTAGTGTACATTTCATATACATTATAGCACAAACGTGTACTTCTAACGACAATTAGGTGTACATTATAGTACAAACCTGTCATTATAATAACAATTTAGGGTACATTTCAGTTACATTAAAGTACAAACTTGTCATAATAACAACAATTTAGGGTACATTTCATATACATTATAGTACAAACCTGTAATTCTAACGACAATTTTGTATACATTTCAGATACATTATAGTACAAACCTGTCATTATAACGATACTTAGGTGTACATTTCAGATACATTATAGTATAAACATGACATTTTAACAACAATTTAGGGTACATTTTAGATACATTATAGTACAAACCTGTCATTATAACAACAATTTAGGATACATTTCAGATACATTATAGTACAAACCTGTCATTACAACAATTTAGGATACATTTCAGTTACATTATGGTACAAACCTGCCATTATAACAACAATTTAGGGTACATTTAAGTTACAGTATACATTATAGTACAAACCTGTCATTACAATAATGTAGGGTACATTTAAGTTATAGTATAGTACAAACCTGTCATTACAACAATGTAGGGTACATTTAAGTTACAGTATAGTACAAACCTGTCATTACAACAATGTAGGGTACATTTAAGTTATAGTATAGTACAAACCTGTCATTACAACAATGTAGGGTACATTTAAATTACAGTATAGTACAAACCTGTCATTACAACAATGTAGGGTACATTTCAGTTACATTATGGTACAAACCTGCCATTATAACAACAATTAAGGATACATTTAAGTTACAGTATAGTACAAACCTGTCATTACAACAATGTAGGGTACATTTCAGTTACAGTATGGTACAAACCTGCCATTATAACAACAATTAAGGATACATTTAAGTTACAGTATAGTACAAACCTGTCATTACAACAATGTAGGGTACATTTCAGTTACAGTATGGTACAAACCTGCCATTATAACAACAATTAAGGATACATTTAAGTTACAGTATAGTACAAACCTGTCATTACAACAATGTAGGGTACATTTCAGTTACAGTATGGTACAAACCTGCCATTATAACAACAATTAAGGATACATTTAAGTTACAGTATAGTACAAACCTGTCATTACAACAATGTAGGGTACATTTCAGTTACATTATGGTACAAACCTGCCATTATAACAACAATTAAGGATACATTTAAGTTACAGTATAGTACAAACCTGTCATTACAACAATGTAGGGTACATTTCAGTTACATTATGGTACAAACCTGCCATTATAACAACACTTAAGGATACATTTAAGTTACAGTATAGTACAAACCTGTCATTACAACAATGTAGGGTACATTTCAGTTACATTATGGTACAAACCTGCCATTATAACAACAATTAAGGATACATTTAAGTTACAGTATAGTACAAACCTGTCATTACAACAATGTAGGGTACATTTCAGTTACATTATGGTACAAACCTGCCATTATAACAACAATTAAGGATACATTTAAGTTACAGTATAGTACAAACCTGTCATTACAACAATGTAGGGTACATTTCAGTTACATTATGGTACAAACCTGCCATTATAACAACAATTAAGGATACATTTAAGTTACAGTATAGTACAAACCTGTCATTACAACAATGTAGGGTACATTTCAGTTACATTATGGTACAAACCTGCCATTATAACAGCAATTAAGGATACATTTAAGTTACAGTATAGTACAAACCTGTCATTACAACAATGTAGGGTACATTTCAGTTACATTATGGTACAAACCTGCCATTATAACAACAATTAAGGATACATTTAAGTTACAGTATAGTACAAACCTGTCATTACAACAATGTAGGGTACATTTCAGTTACATTATGGTACAAACCTGCCATTATAACAACAATTAAGGATACATTTAAGTTACATTATAGTACAAACCTGTCATTACAACAATGTAGGGTACATTTCTGTTACATTATGGTACAAACCTGCCATTATAACAACAATGTAGGGTACATTTCAGTTACAGTATAGTACAAACCTGTCATTACAACAATGTAGGGTACATTTCAGTTACATTATGGTACAAACCTGCCATTATAACAACAATTAAGGATACATTTAAGTTACAGTATAGTACAAACCTGTCATTACAACAATGTAGGGTACATTTCAGTTACATTATGGTACAAACCTGCCATTATAACAACAATTAAGGATACATTTAAGTTACAGTATAGTACAAACCTGTCATTACAACAATGTAGGGTACATTTCAGTTACATTATGGTACAAACCTGCCATTATAACAACAATTAAGGATACATTTAAGTTACATTATAGTACAAACCTGTCATTACAACAATGTAGGGTACATTTCTGTTACATTATGGTACAAACCTGCCATTATAACAACAATGTAGGGTACATTTCAGTTACAGTATAGTACAAACCTGTCATTACAACAATGTAGGGTACATTTCAGTTACATTATGGTACAAACCTGCCATTATAACAACAATTAAGGATACATTTCAGTTACAGTATAGTACAAACCTGTCATTACAACAATGTAGGGTACATTTCAGTTACATTATGGTACAAACCTGCCATTATAACAACAATTAAGGATACATTTAAGTTACAGTATAGTACAAACCTGTCATTACAACAATGTAGGGTACATTTCAGTTACATTATGGTACAAACCTGCCATTATAACAACAATTAAGGATACATTTAAGTTACAGTATAGTACAAACCTGTCATTACAACAATGTAGGGTACATTTCAGTTACATTATGGTACAAACCTGCCATTATAACAACAATTAAGGATACATTTAAGTTACATTATAGTACAAACCTGTCATTACAACAATGTAGGGTACATTTCTGTTACATTATGGTACAAACCTGCCATTATAACAACAATGTTGGGTACATTTCAGTTACAGTATAGTACAAACCTGTCATTACAACAATGTAGGGTACATTTCAGTTACATTATGGTACAAACCTGCCATTATAACAACAATTAAGGATACGTTTAAGTTACAGTATAGTACAAACCTGTCATTACAACAATGTAGGGTACATTTCAGTTACATTATGGTACAAACCTGCCATTATAACAACAATTAAGGATACATTTAAGTTACAGTATAGTACAAACCTGTCATTACAACAATGTAGGGTACATTTCAGTTACATTATGGTACAAACCTGCCATTATAACAACAATTAAGGATACATTTAAGTTACATTATAGTACAAACCTGTCATTACAACAATGTAGGGTACATTTCTGTTACATTATGGTACAAACCTGCCATTATAACAACAATGTAGGGTACATTTCAGTTACAGTATAGTACAAACCTGTCATTACAACAATGTAGGGTACATTTCAGTTACATTATGGTACAAACCTGCCATTATAACAACAATTAAGGATACATTTCAGTTACAGTATAGTACAAACCTGTCATTACAACAATGTAGGGTACATTTCAGTTACATTATGGTACAAACCTGCCATTATAACAACAATTAAGGATACATTTAAGTTACAGTATAGTACAAACCTGTCATTACAACAATGTAGGGTACATTTCAGTTACATTATGGTACAAACCTGCCATTATAACAACAATTAAGGATACATTTAAGTTACAGTATAGTACAAACCTGTCATTACAACAATGTAGGGTACATTTCAGTTACATTATGGTACAAACCTGCCATTATAACAACAATTAAGGATACATTTAAGTTACAGTATAGTACAAACCTGTCATTACAACAATGTAGGGTACATTTCAGTTACATTATGGTACAAACCTGCCATTATAACAACAATTAAGGATACATTTAAGTTACAGTATAGTACAAACCTGTCATTACAACAATGTAGGGTACATTTCAGTTATTGGGAAACTTGCTTTATGAGCCAAATTACATTGGGAAAGTTTGACACGTGTGGATAAACATATCTCTGTTCATCCGCTATGTATAAGAAGAGTTGTTTAAACCCTCTGTGATGTATTGGCGAACAGTGCAGATCCAGATCAGCCTGTACAGTTGAGCAAGTTGATCTAGATACAAGTACACACTGGTGGTTAAAGCTCTACGGTTAGTCTTTCTAGCACACCGCCCATAATCTGACATTTCATCGTATACCAAAAACGTTATGCAATTTTCTTAAATCTTGAACACCCCTCGTGCTTACAACTTAGACAACCGTTTCCCGGGATAAAATAGATCCAGAAAAGCTGGTGCTTTCAATACCCATCAACTAAACCTACAATTGTAACTTGTAAAATTCGAAATGGAATTAAATACACTTAGAACTTTGTTTATTTTGGGATCTATATTACAAACAACGCTTTCTGCGAAATACGATGAGCCCATGTGTACATCTCGGTTTGACTTTGAGGAGAAACTCTTAGACAAACTGGTTCGTATGGAACATGCTGCGGAACTCTTACAGGAACGTGTAAGCCGAGCACTGAAAGCTATAGAACAGGAGAAATTACAGATGCAACAGGACTTCACGAGTTTTAAAGATGACATAAGCCGTGCACTGACAACTGTAGAACAGGAGAAATTACAGATGAAACAGGACTTCACGAGTTTTAAAAATGACATAAGCCGTGCACTGACAACTGTAGAACAGGAGAAATTACAGATGAAACAGGACTTCACGAGTTTTCAAGATGACATAAGAAATGAAGAAACAAACGCTCTTGCTAAGATTGAGAGGGATGTTAGTACGATGGCGCAACAAAACGAAAATAAACTGGAGAGAATGTCACAATATCTCGTTATGGCCATGAACGAGTCTGCAAACGACAAAGGTTAGTGTAACAAAGTAAAAATCAAGTCATCGTCAAAATTGGGTAAAATCGATTTCCGATTTTAACGGTGAATTTTCTAAATTTCAAAATCAGAAGAATACGTTAAATTATTTCCGTTTCTGATGTTTATCGTAGGAACCGGATGATATGTGAACTCGAACAAGAACGTTTGATTTTAAACCTATTCTACATACATTTCGAAGCATATCTAGCAGACGACAATATGGGTTATTTTACCTTTTACCACAACGTTTCCATCGCTATTCCATAATAACATTTTCATTTACAGAGATTCTCGGTATGATGTTTGCCAAGATATATTCTGTGGCATATTTTGCGTATGTTGGAAAGGTTGAAGGTATACTTACGTAAGAAAAATAACATGAGTTTAACCCTTTCTCACATCTGGACAAAAAATGTGAAAATGTGTAAGTAAAAGTATAATTATTGAATAAAAGTGAAAACATTGCAACAAAAGAAGAAATTGCTCGTTATGAGCAATTCATCCTTTTGTCTCAATGTTTTCAAAAGTCGTCTGCTGCAGAAAGGTCAGAAAGCGTCTGTATGTAGGATGGGGTTATGGTCGTTCCAATCAGTTCTACACATACTGCACATATAATATAATATATGAGCAGAATCTGGCAATGTGTGGTCTTATTGTATCAACATTTAGTAACAGGCATAAATACATCTTCTGGTTAAGAACTAGAAGCGAGGCCCCAATACTTACATATGCCAATATAACTTTAACCATATCCCAAATACAGCATATCTGTAAACATTGGTCTAGAAAAACATCTCGACAAAAACATTGAAAAAAACTCTGTAAATAAAAATATAGTAATTGGAGAGAGTTGAACACATTGTGCTCCTTTTGCCACAAAGTTTTGAAACGTCATTTTCATGGATTCAAAACTAGAAAATGAATGTTGACGGAGCGCGACGGTAATGATGAGAGCGTGCATAGTTGTATGAAAAGTATGTTTTACACTTTTTAAACAGCAAATCAGTAGTTATCACGGAGTTATCTAGGCGTATTACTAGTACTGCTGGTGAGTTCGTCATTCAGCTCTCGTTATACTCTCCCAGCAACCATAGCCTTTGCAACATATTACATTTTTGAAATTTCCATAGGAAAAGATTTATACAACGGTTGAACCTAAAAGGACTTCCGTTAACGGTAGTTTTAAAGGGACAGGTCACACGAACAACAATATTTGGGACCGTCCCAGTAACCAAGAACAGGATTTGACTCCGCACACTCTGATTAGTACAGTGTCTATTCGTCGTGTATAGCAATCATCCTAGATGTCTGTGTAAAACGAATTTGACGAAAACATATACTTAATTATGCCATTTAATCGTAAATATCATTTATTTCGTAACCTCCAAAGTCAGTTGTCGTGTAAAGTAGCCCAATGACACTCAATGGGTCCCTGCTTTATAACACCGACCCATGCATGGGGATCATACATACATACCTAAGCTTCAAATGATCGGCAACACTGTTCAGCGGAGATTTCAGCTTAAATAGTTGAAGCATTATGTGTAGGCTTAAATATATATATATATATACAGGCATGTCTGAGCTTTAATTGAGTGGCTGTATTGTTCGGGTGCCTAAACTCACGCATGTAATTTCTTACAAAACTAGGCAACACTGTGATGATACAATCATACAGGAATAGCTTAGATTTAAATGATTGTCAACACTGTGTGGGGGCTAAATACAACATTTAAATTTCAAATAATTGTCAACACTGTGTGGGGGCCTAATAACAGGTATGCCAGAACTTGAAATGATTGGCAATACTTTGCGAGGGCCGACATAAAGAAATTCCTACAATTCAAATGAATGGAGCTAAAGATGCAGGCAGGCCTAGGCTTAAAATGATTGGACAAACTGCGTGGTTTACATACAGGAATGTCTAAGCTTAAACTTATAGGATAAATTATTTGGTCTACATACAGAAATGCCTAAGCTTAAACTTATAGGATAAACTGTTTGGTCTACATACAGGAATGCCTATGTTTAAACGTATAGGATAAACTATTTGGTCTACATACAGGAATGCCTAAGCTTAAACTTACAGGATAGACAGTTTGGTCTACATACAGGATTGTCTAAGCTTAAACTTACAGGATAGACTGTTTGGTCTACATACAGGAATGCATAAGCTTATACTTATAGGATAAACTGTTTGGTCTACATACAGGAATGCCTATACTTAAACTTATAGGATACACTGTTTGGTCTACATACAGGAATGCCTATACTTAAACTTATAAGATAAACTGTTTGGTCTACATACAGGAATGCCTATAATTAAACTTATAGGATAAACTATTTGGTTTACATACAGGAATGCCTATACTTATACTTATAGTATAAACTGTTTGGTCTACATACGGGAATGCCTATACTTAAACTTATAGGATAAACTGTTTGGTCTACATACAGGAATGCATATACTTAAACTTATAGGATAAACTGTTTGGTCTACATACAGGAACGCCTATACTTATACTTATAGGATAACTATTTGGTCTACATGCAGGAATGCCTATAATTAAACTTACAGGATAAACTGCGTGGTCTACATACAGGAATGCCCTAACTTAAACTTATAGGATAAACTATTTGATCTACATACAGGAATGCCTAAACTTAAACTTATAGGATAAACTATTTGGTCTACATACAGAAATGGCTTCGCTTAACATGATTGGATAGACTGCGTGTTCTACATACATTAATGTATAAGCTTAAAATGATTAAATAAACTCCGTGGTCTATATACATTATTGATTAGCTTGAAATGAGTGGATAAAATGCGTAGTCTGTATACGTTAATGTATAAGCTTAAAATGATTGGATAAACTCCGTGGTCTATCTATATAATTAATGTATAAGCTTAAAATGAGTGGATAAAATGCGTGGTCTATATACGTTAATGTATAAGCTTTAAATGATTGGACAGACTGTGTGGTCTATGTTGTACAGGCATGCCTGAGCCTCAATTGCTTGAAGAAACTGTGCCTAGGCCTACATACAGTAGAGTGGTTGGCAACATTATGCTGTGACCAATATACGAGCATGCCCACGCTTCAAATGAATGTTTTCATTCAACTAGGTTTGTGGTGTAATGTAATATAAATTGGAGTTGTTGTTTTTTCAGTTGTATTTGCAGTCCAAGAAGCAACTGGTAGCTTGGTCAATGGCGTTCCGACTTTTAAAACAGTTCATGTCAACGTAGGAGGGGCTTATGATGTCAACACGGGAACATTCACGTACAGGGTAGATGGTATCTACACGTTTACATTCTGTTTTAGGTCCAAGAGATCGATACATGTCTTTTGTCGCATTCGCGAAAATGGATCTAATGCAATTATTGCTATTTCGGACGGTGCCTACGATACGGCGTCTGTAACTGTATATTTGAACCTGATAATCGGCGATGTAGTCGATTTAGGTAATTGTGGAAATTGGGATAATTCCGCGCTTGATAGTAGTTCTGTCGCCTTTTCTGGCTTAAGAATCTGATCGTTATGAATTTCCTTGCTGCGTTTGATTAACAAGCCCTAACAGTAGAAAATGTAAAAAAAAAAAAGTGTGGACAGTTACTCCTCTTCCAACCACGGTTCCAATTCCCTGACAAACTATAGATAACAATTTGCTTTTTATTCGTCAGACCTTTTCATCGCAGACGACAAGATTCTTAATCATGGAGAAGGTAAATGTTAATCCCGTAATTATGCTGAGCTGATTTCGAGCGAACCAACCCTAGTTTTTTTTTCTATTATTGTAGATCCAGATCAACCTGCGTATCTCAGCAGTCAAATCTGACTCTTCGGTGTTCGCTAATAATAGATAATTCACGGAGAGTCTAAAGAAACGTCTTACAAACATGTATATTTGAATCAGATAGCATGGATGTGCATTTTGATCTCGTAACAAATAGGCTTATGTTGTTTTTCCTGGAGACCGTCTCATTTGGTCCTCATCCTAAGAAAATTCTTCTAGATATAAAATTCTTATTCCGGGGTTGTCTTTTGTGGTTTGTCTATAGGTATAGTAGTATCCCTGACTGTACGATTTGTTCAGAACATACCTTAAATACTTTAAAATAGATCAATAAAAAAAATTGTGTATCTGTTTATTTCTCGGAAATTTGATCATGGGTAGGAATACAACTCTATACTGTAAATGAAACAGCTTATGAGTAAAGGATATTTTTAATATTTAGGGATTAACTCTTAGGACATAATTGAAAAACGAACACACAGGGAACGTTCCTGTGAAGTTTGGTTGATATTGGTCAAGTAGTTTTTGGAGGAGATGGCGTTTGAAGCTAAACGTTTATTTTATCCCTTTTATGAAGCCGTTTGCTGGCTTTGTTTGTTGTTGTTGCTTTTTTTAACATATATGGCTTGAACAAATTATGTAGTATGTTCATTCCTGTGAAGTTTGGTTGAAATTGGTAAAGTGGAGGAGATGTCATTTGAACAGAAAGTGTGATACCAAAAAAATCACCCGCAAGTGATCTAATTACATAAAGGGTACAACGTGTAAAAAAGCTATCAGAAAATTTATTTAAACTTAACCTACTCTGTTCAAAAATGTCAACTTGTACCTTCTCCAATAGATGGTCTTAAATGTTGAACCGTTGCTAAGCTCACACAATTTGCTCTGCGTCTAACCAACATCATTATTACATGACCCAGTACGTGACCTAGGATTGTTACAACTTGAAAAGCCTTGAAAATTCGTTACATACATGTATACAATGATACTTCTAAATGTAATCGTTAAACATATGAAAACCTTCCGGAGGTAGCTTTATCGGGGAGCGCGGGTAATCTTATTCTCTTGCAGATAACCGACATATTAACATCAAACGATTTTATTCGTTACTCACGAGTGCTTCAAGATTACATCGTAATTAGCCTCCATCTCCCGCTGTACAGTTATGTCTGGCTTTTTCTAAAATTTAAATCTCATTTACGAACAATATAGACCAAGATCAGTATGAACATTCGTACAACTAAAGTTTGGTTTACATTGATCACTACTTATGTATTAATATATAGCAAGAACTAATTCATTTACTTGTAAGAACTCACTAAACATCAATAGTTATTACACTCTATGTAAGAACTTACTAAACATCAATAGTTATGTCACTCTATGTAAGAACTCACTAAACATCAATAGTTATGACACTCTATGTAAGAACTCACTAAACATCAATAGTTATGTCACTCTATGTAAGAACTCACTAAACATCAATAGTTATGTCACTCTATGTAAGAACTTACTAAACATCAATAGTTATGTCACTCTATGTAAGAGCTCACTAAACATCAATAGTTATGTCACTCTATGTAAGAACTCACTAAACATCAAAAGTTATGACACTCTATGTAAGAACTCACTAAACATCAAAAGTTATGACACTCTATGTAAGAACTCACTAAACATCAATAGTTATGACACTCTATGTAGGAATTCGTCGGGATAAGGACTACTTAAGAACAGCTGCATAGCCTGGTACGCGGATTGCTATAAACTCTTCGAAATAATGATAATGTTAATATGAGGGGTATTCAAAAAGTACGCAGAAAGGAGGAACATATATCGTAAGTGTAATCAAACTCTTGTTCGGAAGCGGAAAAAACAATTAGGGTTCATACATCTATTCTATTCTAGTGAAACATAATTTAATGCAATATTTTGAGAAATTTATTGAAAATACTTCTTTTCCGTCAAAATCATCATGGACACTCATCGTCAACGGTCAATTTAAGTTGCATTATGAACAGCAATTGCAAAACAGAGTACAAAACGAGAAAAACTTCGACCGATTTCCTTTGGTACACCCAGAGATTCGAACCTCAATTATGTGGAAAACAGCAGTTACACAAACTGATATTATGAAAGCGCTACACACTGCGAATTTCGTGTTTAACAATAGAGATAGTGACTCTCATAGATGTATAAAGTGTCTCTGCAAAACATAAACAATACGGACAAGCACTTACTAGCTGAATGTGTCTCCATAACAGCGAGCCTCTCAAAGTTTATAGAAACAATAGAGACCCTTTGTATATATCTGCAAAATAAAGACCCGAGTCGTTAATACGGAGCATGTTGACGAGAGATACTTTGTCATTAGTTGATATAAACTTAAACCAGCTCGGTATGTTTACAAGATTGTGCATCTCATTTTTAGCCCCTGGTCATAGTAGTAAAACCATTTGTTTGGAGTTGGCAGCCTGCCAATTGCTGTTAACATCCAACAATGCATTTTAGTGTGAAACTGCGATAGAAAAATATTCATCATGGATTCAACAAAACTGCATTTAATAGGTTAAGATCCCCCGAAAAAAGATCATTATAATGTTGTCGTAACATCAGTCAACAACTAAAGAGGCGTGAGTAATCCATGATTAGTGAGCGATATAGTGCCAACAAGGTCAACCTGTTTTCAAATTGGCAGTTTTATAATATTTACTATTTTTGATATGATCTTTCAACTTGTTAACAATAAATACATAAACATAAGCTGCAATTGTTATTTCCTTTAACATCTTCCCTACTTCTCCAACCTTCCTGCAGCCCCCAGGCCGTCAGCACTTCGGTGCTTTGATTCTATGAGGTATTGCATCAATGATGCAGTGATCTTAACAGGATTTTCGTACCGCTGAAACTTGAAAATATTATTAACATCATCCTGCATTAATAATATGTAACATGTGTAATATAATGATAATATTCAACAGATGTACGAGACTGGGTCATCTTCTTCTTCTTCTTCTTCTTCTTCTTCTTCTTCTTCTTCTTCTTCTTCTTCTTCTTCTTCTTCTTCTTCTTCTTCTTCTTCTTCTTCTTCTTCTTCTTCTTCTTCTTCTTCTTCTTCTTCTTCGTCTTCTTCTTATTCTTCCTCTTCCTCTTATTTCTCCCTATCATCATACTCCTCCACTTGCCACTCTCTCACAACCTCAGTTGGAACTAAGAAAGAAAATCGACATTTATTATATAAGTCATGTCTCCTTTCCTCTCCTGCTCCTACATACAGAGTTGTGTCACTCTATGTATTATATGTTGTAAAAGTGCTAGCTGTAAAGGGGTTAAAATCATTGCAAAACCACTAGACTTTTGCAGTGTTAACGATAAGTTGTTGACACCTTGTATTTCGTTTTGACAAGACCCCTTCTGTCTTCCACATGCACATGTCCGACATACGATTTATAGTAATGTTTAGACTTAGGAATATGCACAATAGCTAGATAACTGTGTGCATGTTTATGTTCATATTTATGTCACCACTATCATCATAACAACAACAATCATCATCACCATTTGCTCCTTTTTTTTCTTTCTTTTATATGTGTTCCTACTTTGATAATTATTTATTCCGTTTATACATTTCTCATATTATGTAATCTCTGTAAAAGAGGAAATAAAGAGTATATATAGACTGTCATTAAAAGGGTTGTGGGTTCGAATCGCGTTTCTGTGTTACGCTGTTTCACCTTCAGTCAAGGCGACATTACCGTTATCAATGATTCCTGTGCACCAGGTCAGTAATAGTGCCTTGTCTACAGATACTCCATCATGACCCCGCTTAACCCATACTAACCACCAGACCACGATAAATTCATATTGGCAGTTACCATTGAGACCTGCGCCATTTGTCACCAATTGTCGTCAAGTCCATCTGAGCCGTTCCACGAGAAAACCAACATTGTGGACTCTGCGTTAAGTATCGACCCGGATCAGCCTGCGCAATCCGTGCAGGCTTACCCGGATAGACACGTTTTGCCTCCTGTGGATTTTCTGTTTCAGGAATAACTACTGTATACATCTATCCCCCTAAGGCGGAATGTGTCGGCCGGATCAGTCTGCGCGGACAGCGCAGGCTGATCTGGTCGATACATTACGCAGATATATTGATATGAGCCGTCCCGCGAGAAAACCAACATTGTGGACTCTGCGTTAAGTATCGACCTGGATCAGCCTAAGCATTCCGCGCAGGCTAACCCGAAGAGACACGTTTCGCCTCCTGTGGATTTTCTGTTTCAGGACTCGTTACTCTATACCTCTATCCCCCTGAGACGGAATATGTCAGCCCGGGTTACCCGGTGCGGACTGCGCAGGCTGATATGTGTCGATAAATTACGCAGAGTCCATAATGTTGGTTTTCTCGTGGAACGGCTCATATGATGCCATCCATTGGAAAATGTACAAGTAAGCATTTCAGATAAGTGCATGTACAAATCAGTCTGCATATCCTTTAAGTTTTACCATACACAAGTTAACAGGAACAATCTCATGTAAGGTACTATTTACTGGGCATAATTCGTGTCCAAATGGGTAGGTACATGTTTCGCCATCATATCTCAGAATTACTGTAGACAACTGTATTGAATCCCAATTCAATAAGTAAATAGTTATTTTATTATATTAAAAACCTGTCATTATAACTTCAATTAGGTGTACATTTCAGTTACATTATAGTACAAATCTGTAATTATAGCAACACTTTAGGTGTACGTTTCAGTTACATTATAGTACAAACTTGTCATTTTAACAACAATTTAGGGTATATTTCAGTTACATTATATTATAAACATGTCATTATAATAACAATTTAGGGTACATTTCAGTTACATTATAGTACAAACCTGTCATTATAAAAAAAAAAAAAAAATTAGGGTATATTTCAGTTATATTATAGTACACACCTTTCATTATAACAACACTTTAGGGTACAATTCAGTTACATTATAGTACAAACCTGTCAATATAACAACACTTTAGGGTACATTTCAATTACATTATAGTACAAACCTGTCATTATAACAACACTTTAGGGTACATTTTAGTTACATTATAGTACAAACCTGTCATTATAACAACATTTTAGGCTAGATTTCAGTTATAGGGAAACTTACTTCATGAGCCCTCCTTGAGGTAAACTAACATTGGAATAGTTTGACACGTGTGGATAAACATTTCTCTGTGCATCTGTGCGTAAGAAGAGTTGTTTAAATCCTCTGTGATTAATTGGCGAACGGTGCAGATCACGATCAACCTGCGCAGATGAGCAGGTCGATCTAGACACTATTACATACTGCTCGCTTAATTTCTAAGGTATTCCTAGCACACCGCCCATAATCTGACATTTCATCCTATACCAAAGACGTTATACAATTTTTTGAAATCTTAAACACCCTTCGTGCTTACAACTTAAAAAACCATTTTTCGGGATAAAAAGCGATCCAGATTCGCAGTTGCTTTCAATACCAATCAACTAAACCTAGAATTGTAACTTGTTAAATTCGACATGGAATTATATACACTTAGAACTTTGTTTGTGTTTGGATCTTTATTACAAACAACGCTTGCAGCGAAATACGATGAGCCCATGTGTACATCTCGGTTTGACTTTGAAGAGAAACTCTTGGACAAACTGGTTCGTATGGAACATGCTGTGGGACTCTTACAGGAATGTGTAAGCCGAGCACTGCCAAATGTAGAACAGGAGAAATTGCAGATGAAACAGGACTTCGCAATTTTTCAAGATGACATCAGAAACGAGAAAACAAACGCTCTTGCTGAGATGAAAGATGCTGCTAGTACGATGGCCCAGCAAAACGAAAATAAACTGGTGAGAAAGTCACAAGATCTGGTAATTGCCATGAACAAGTCTGCAAACGAGAAAAGTTAGTGTTACAAAGTTTAAATCAAGTCACCGTCAAATTTGGATGAAACATATTTTAGATTTTAACGGTGATTTTCAAAATCAGAAGAATACGTTAAAATCACTTTTGTTTCTGATTGGTATAGTAGGAACAGGACTGCTACGGTGGAAAACATGTGAACTAGATATTGAAATTTTTATTTTAAACTTATCCCACATACATTTCGTAGCAGTTGACATTATGGGCAATTTTACCTTTTACCACAACGTTTCCATCTCTATTCCATAATAACATTTTCATTTACAGAGATTTTTGGTAATTTTAACTTTTACCACAACGTCTCAATCTCTATTCCATTATAACATTTTCATTTACAAAGATTCTCGGTAATTTTACCTTTTACCACAACGTCTCCATCTCTATTCCATTATAACATTTTCATTTACAGAGATTCCCCTTTAATTTTACCTTTTACCACAATGTTTCCATCGCTATTTCATAATAACATTTTCATTTACAGAGATTCTCGGTAATTTTACCTTTTACCACAACGTCTCCATCTCTATTCCATTATAACATTTTCATTTACAGAGATTCTCGGTAATTTTACCTTTTACCACGACGTCTCCATCTCTATTCCATTATAACATTTTCATTTACAGAGATTCTCGGTATTTTTACCTTTTACCACAACGTTTCCATCTCTATTCCATTATAACATTTTCATTTACAGATATTCTCGGTAATTTTACCTTTTACCACGTCTCCATCTCTATTCCATAATAACATTTTCATTTAAAGATATTCTCGGTAATTTTACCTTTTACCACAACGTCTCCATTTCTATTCCATAATAACATTTTCATTTACAGATATTCTCGGTAATTTTAACTTTTACCACAACGTTTCCATCTCTATTTCATAATAACATTTTCATTTACAAAGATTCTCGGTATTTTACCTTTTACCACAACGTCTCCATCTCTATTCCATAATAACATTACAAAGATTCTCGGTAATTTTACCTTTTACCACAACGTTTCCATCGCTATTTCATAATAACATTTTCATTTACAGTGATTTGGGTATTTTTTTTTTTCAAAGCTACAATACTGCAGCAGACGGTTTTCAAAAGATCAGGACGAACACGTGAAAATCTCTATAAGGGAAAGTAAAATAATTATTATTGAATAAAAGTGAAATCATTGCAACAAAAGAAGAAATTGCTCATCATGAGCAATTTCTTCTTTTGTCTCAGTGTTTTCAAAAGTCGTATGCTGCAGAGGCGTCAGAAGGCGTCTGTAAATGAAATTGTAGTTATTGTAGAGAGTTGAAAATGTTTGCTCCTTTTGCTGACATGAGTCTACAGGGTTTTAATGAACTCTTTTCAACCTGACGCGCAATGTACTCAATGTATTGACAAAATTAATTTAATTAAGTTCAACATAGTTTAGAGCGTGCATAGTGTGTATGAAAAGTATTTGTACATTTTTAAACAGCATATCAGTAAGATATCACGGATCTGTCTAGGCTTATTACAAGTACTGCTGTGAAGTTCTTCCTTAAACTAGCCGTTAAGTCGTAATTCTCTTACAGCAAACACAGCCTTTGCAAGATACAACTTTTTTGAAAATTCCATAGGAAAAGGATTAAACACGAACAACAATAGTCGGGACTGTCCCTCTTACCAAGGATTTGATTCCGCACACTCTGATTATTATAGTCTCTATTCATCGTGTATCGAAATCATCCTAGATGTCTGTGTAAAACGATTTTTACGAACAACATCTTCTCAATTATGCCATTTAATCGTAAATGTCATTTATATCGTAACCTCCAAAGTCAGTTGTCGTGTGCACAGACCAATGACACTCATGGGTCCCTGCTTTCTAACACCGACACACAGTTCAATGACACACAATGGTTCCCTGCTTTCTAACCCCGACACACATTCCAATGACACTCAATGGGTCCCTGATTTCTAACACCGACACACAGTCCAATGACACACAATAGGTCCCTGCTTTCCAACACCGACACACAGTCCAATGACACACAATAGGTCCCTGCTTTCTAACACCGACACACAGCCCAATGACACTCATTGGGTCCCTACTTTCTAACACCGACACACAGCCCAATGACACTCAATGGGTCCCTGATTTCTAACACCGACACACAGCCCAATGACACTCATTGGGTCCCTACTTTCTAACACCGACACACAGCCCAATGACACTCATTGTGTCCCTGCTTTCTAACACCGACACACAGTCCAATGACACTCATTGGGTCCCTACTTTCTAACACCGATACACAGCTCAATGACACTCTTTGTGTCCCTGCTTTCTAGCACCGACACACATCCCAATGACACTCAATGGATCCCTGCTTTCTAACACTGACTCAAATGGTTACGTGGGGATCACTGTGCAGAGGCCTACACACATACATATACATACCTAAGCTTTAAATGATCGGCAACACTGTTCGGCGGAGATTTCAGCTTAAATAGTTGAAGCACTGTGTGGAGGCTAACACTCATATATATACAGGCATGCCTGAGCCTTAATTAAGTGGCTGTAATGTACGTGTGCCTTTACCCAGGGCATGCCAGAACTTCAAATGATTGGCAATTATGTGTGGTTTACATACAGGAATGTATCAGCTTAAAATGATTGGATTAACTGCGTGGTCTACATACAGGAATGCTTAAGCTTAAATTGACTAGACAAACTGCATGGTGTACATAAATAAATGTATCAGCTTAAAATGATTGGATAATCTACGTGGTCTACATACAGGAATGCTTAAGCTTAAATTCATTGGACAAACTTTGTGGTCTACATACAGTAATGTATCAGCTTAAAATGATTGGACAAACTGTGTGGTTTTCATACAGGAATGTATCAGCTTAAAATGATTGGACAATCTACGTGGTCTACATACAGGAATGCTTAAGCTTCAATTTATTGGACAAACTTCGTAGTCTACATACAGTAATGTATCAGCTTAAAATTATTGGACAAACTGCGTGGTCTATATACAGGAATATCTAAGCTTAAAATGATTGGACAAACTGCGTGGTCTATATACAGGAATATCTAAGCTTAAAATGATTGGACAAACTGCGTGGTCTACATACAGGAATGTATCAGCTTAAATTGATTGGACAAACTGCGTGGTCTACATACAGGAATGTATCAGCTTAAAATGATCGGATAAACTGCGTGGTATACATACAGGATTGATTGATTGATTGATTGGGGTTTAACGCCGTTTTTAACAATTTCTCAGTTATATCACGGCGGCCAGTTCACCTACTCATGCATTTCCTTGTTTTCTCACACCAGTACTCCACACAACAATCTTCCCAAGCAACTGGCTGCTTTTCCACATAGACATTAGCCCATTGGTGGAATACGAATGACGCATGTCGCATTGACTTTTGTCAATCGTCGGAAAGAAAGTTGGCCGAGCCGGGATTCGAACTCACAACCCCTGGATTAACAGCCCGCGCAACCGACTGAGCTACCGGTGCTCGGCTCTACATACAGTAATGCCTAAGCTTAAACTGATTGGACAAACTGCGTGATCTACATACATGAATGCCTAAGATTAAACTGATTGGACAGGCTACCTGACACCATACAGGAGTGCCTAAGCTTAAAATGATTTGGAATACTGAACGGAGGTATTTCTTAGCTTGATTGAAGCACTTTGTGGAAACCTTCATACATGCATGTCTAAACTTCAAATTATTGACAGCAGTGCAAACAGTGGCCTGTATACAGACATGCCTAAGATTGTAATGTTTGCCATCATTGCACGGTGGACTACATTAAGGCATGTCTAAGCTAAACATGTTTGGCAACACTGTGCGAAGAGCATGACTAAGCTTCAAACGATTGATGAGTCTGTGCAAAGGCCTTAATACGGGCATGTCTAAGCTTCGACTGAGTAGCAACATTGTGTGGAGTCCAGCCATGCTTGAGTTTAAACACCATTATGCGAGGCATACAGGCATGCCTAAGCCTCACATGCTTGAAGAAACTCTGCCGAGGCCTACATACAGTATAAGCCTCAGTTACAAATAGTTGGCAACATTATGCTGTGACCAATATACGAACATGCCCACGCTTTCAAATGAATGTTTTCATTCGACTAGGTTTTTTATTGTTTTGTTATATAAGTTAGTGTTGTTGTCTTTTCAGTTGTGTTTGCAATCCAACAAGCCACTGGTAGCTTGGTCAATGGCGTCCCGACTTTTAAAACAGTTCATGTCAACGTAGGAGGTGCTTACGACGTCAAGACGGGAACATTCACGTGCAGGGTAGATGGTATCTACGCGTTTACATTCAGTTTAAGGTCCAACAGCTCAAAATATGTCTATTGTTGGATTCTCAAAAATAGATCTGATGCAAATTACGCTGTGTCGGACGGTATCTACGATACGGCGTCTGTGACTGTATATTTGCACCTGATAATCGGCGATGTAGTCGGTTTAGGTGGTTGTAAACATTGGGATAAATCTGCGTTTGATCAGCGTTCTGCTGCCTTTTCTGGCTTACGAATCTGATCGTTATGCATTTCCTTGCTGTGTTTGATTAACATGCCCTAACAGTAGAAAATGCAGAAAACATTGTGGAAAAAGACAATCAAAATCTCCTCTTCATACAATGATTCCAATTCCCAATCTAACTTGCTTTTTATTTGTCAGACTTTTTCATTGCAGGCGACTCAAACAAAATTCTCAATCAGGGAATGTAAGATGCCCGATGTGCTGTTTTCGAGCGAACCAACCTAAGTTTTTATTCTACCATTGTAGATCCAGATCAAACTGCGTATCTCAGCAGTTAAATATGACTCTAAAGGGTTCGCGAATAATAAATCATTCACGGAGGGTCTCAAGAAACGTCTTACAAATATGTAAGGTCTCAAGAAATTAAATTTGAATCAGATATATATAGAATTATTATGCCGGTGTGTTGTGGTTTGTTTGTATGTATTTTCTTATTTCCTGGCTCTTTTACACCAGCACTACACACCAAGTCTTTCCTGGCTCTGTTACACAAGCACTACACACCAAGTCTTTCCAGACTCTTTTACACAAGCACTACACACCAAGTCTTTCCTGGCTCTTTTACACCAGCACTACACACCAAGTCTTTCCTGGCTCTTTTACACCAGCACTACACACCAAGTCTTTCCTGGCTCTTTTACACCAGCACTACACACACAGTCTTTCTTGGCTCTTTTACACCAGCACTACACACAAAGTCTTTCCAGACTCTTTTACACCAGCACTACACACCAAGTCTTTCCAGACTCTTTTACACCAGCACTACACACCAAGTCTTTCCTGGCTCTTTTACACCAGCACTACACACACAGTCTTTCCTGGCTCTTTTACACCAGCACTACACACACAGTCTTTCCTGACTCTTTTACTCCAGCACTACACACCAAGTCTTTCATGGCTCTTTTACACCAGCACTACACACCAAGTATTTCCTGACTCTTTTACACCAGCACTACACACCAAGTCTTTCCTGGCTCTTTTACACCAGCACTACACACCAAGTCTTTCCTGGCTCTTTTACACCAGCAGTACACACACAGTCTTTCTTGGCTCTTTTACACCAGCACTACACACAAAGTCTTTCCAGACTCTTTTACACCAGCACTACACACCAAGTCTTCACAGACTCTTTTACACCAGCACTACACACCAAGTCTTTCCTGGCTCTTTTACACAAGCACTACACACCAAGTCTTTCCAGACTCTTTTACACAAGCACTACACACCAAGTCTTTCCTGGCTATTTTACACCAGCACTACACACACAGTCTTTCTTGGCTCTTTTACACCAGCACTACACACCAAGTCTTTCCTGGCTCTTTTACACCAGCACTACACACCAAGTCTTTCCTGGCTCTTTTACACCAGCAGTACACACACAGTCTTTCTTGGCTCTTTTACACCAGCACTACACACAAAGTCTTTCCAGACTCTTTTACACCAGCACTACACACCAAGTCTTTACAGACTCTTTTACACCAGCACTACACACCAAGTCTTTCCTGGCTCTTTTACACAAGCACTACACACCAAGTATTTGCAGACTCTTTTACACCAGCACTACACACCAAGTCTTTCCTGGCTCTTTTACACCAGCACTACACACACAGTCTTTCCTGGCTCTTTTACACCAGCACTACACACACAGTCTTTCTTGGCTCTTTAACACCAGCACTACACACCAAGTCTTTCCAGACTCTTTTACACCAGCATTACACACCAAGTCTTTCCTGGCTCTTTTACACAAGCACTACACACCAAGTCTTTACAGACTCATTTACACCAGCACTACACACAAAGTCTTTACAGACTCTTTTACACCAGCACTACACACCAAGTCTTTCCAGACTCTTTTACACCAGCACTACACACAAAGTCTTTCCTGGCTCTTTTACACCAGCACTACACACCAAGTCTTTCCAGACTCTTTTACACCATCACTACACACACAGTCTTTCCTGGCTCTTTTACACCAGCACTACACACACAGTCTTTCCTGGCTCTTTTACACAAGCACTACACACCAAGTCTTTCCAGACTCTTTTACACCAGCACTACACACCAAGTCTTTCCAGACTCTTTTACACCAGCACTACACACACAGTCTTTCCTGGCTCTTTTACACCAGCACTACACACACAGTCTTTCTTGGCTCTTTTACACCAGCACTACAAACCAAGTCTTTCCAGACTCTTTTACACCAGCACTACACACCAAGTCTTTCCAGACTCTTTTACACCAGCACTACACACCAAGTCTTTCCTGGCTCTTTTACACCAGCAATACACACACAGTCTTTCCTGGCTCTTTTACACCAGCACTACACACACAGTCTTTCCTGACTCTTTTACTCCAGCACTACACACAAAGTCTTTCCTGGCTCTTTTACACAAGCACTACACACCAAGTCTTTCCAGACTCTTTTACACCAGCACTACACACACAGTCTTTCCTGGCTCTTTTACACCAGCACTACACACACAGTCTTTATTGGCTCTTTTACACCAGCACTACACACCAAGTCTTTCCTGACTCTTTTACACAAGCACTACACACAAAGTCTTTCCTGGCTCTTTTACACCAGCACTACACACCAAGTCTTTCCTGACTCTTTTACACCAGTACTACACACCAAGTCTTTCCAGACTCTTTTACACAAGCACTACACACAAAGTCTTTCCTGGCTCTTTTACACCAGCACTACACACAAAGTCTTTCCTGGCTCTTTTACACCAGTACTACACACCAAGTATTTTCTGATTCTTTTACTCCAGCACTACACACAAAGTCTTTCCTGGCTCTTTAACACCAGCACTACACATCAAGTCTTTCCAGACTCTTTTACACCAGCACTACACACACAGTCTTTCCTGGCTCTTTTACACAAGCACTACACACACAGTCTTTCCTGGCTCCTTTACACCAGCACTACACACCAATTCTTTCCTAGCTCTTTTACACCAGCACTACACACCAAGTATTTACAGACTCTTTTACACCAGCACTACACACCAAGTCTTTCCAGACTCTTTTACACCAGCACTACACACAAAGTCTTTCCTGACTATTTTACACCAGCACTACACACACAGTCTTTCCTGGCTCTTTTACACCAGCACTACACACACAGTCTTTCCTGGCTCTTTTACACCAGCACTACACACACAGTCTTTCCTGGCTCTTTTACACCAGCACTACACACACAGTCTTTCCTGACTCTTTTACTCCAGCACTACACACCAAGTCTTTCCTGACTATTTTACTCCAGCACTACACACACAGTCTTTCCTGACTCTTTTACTCCAGCACTACACACCAAGTCTTTCCAGACTCTTTTACACCAGCACTACACACCAAGTCTTTCCTGGCTCTTTTACACCAGCACTACAAACAAAGTCTTTCCAGACTCTTTTACACCAGCACTACACACCAAGTCTTTCCTGGCTCTTTTACACCAGCACTACAAACAAAGTCTTTCCAGACTCTTTTACACCAGCACTACACACCAAGTCTTTACAGACTCTTTTACACCAGCACTACACACAAAGTCTTTCCTGGCTCTTTTACACAAGCACTACACACCAAGTCTTTCCAGACTCTTTTACACCAGCACTACACACCAAGTCTTTCCTGGCTCTTTTACACCAGCACTACACACCAAGTCTTTCCAGACTCTTTTACACCAGCACTACACACACAGTCTTTCCTGGCTCTTTTACACCAGCACTACACACACAGTCTTTCCTGGCTCTTTTACACCAGCACTACACACCAAGTCTTTCCAGACTCTTTACACCGGCACTACACACACAGTCTTTCCTGGCTCTTTTAGACAAGCACTACACACACGGCCTTTCTTGGCTCTTTTACACCAGCACTACACACAAAGTCTTTCCAGACTCTTTTACACCAGCACTACACACCAAGTCTTTCCAGACTCTTTTACACCAGCACTACACACCAAGTCTTTCCTGGCTCTTTTACACCAGCAATACACACACAGTCTTTCCTGCTCTTTTTACACCAGCACTACACACACAGTCTTTCCTGACTCTTTTACTCCAGCAGTACACACAAAGTCTTTCCTGGCTCTTTTACACAAGCACTACACACCAAGTCTTCCAGACTCTTTTACACCAGCACTACACACACAGTCTTTCCTGGCTCTTTTACACCCAGCACTACACACACAGTCTTTCTTGGCTCTTTTACACCAGCACTACACACCAAGTCTTTCCTGACTCTTTTACACAAGCACTACACACAAAGTCTTTCCTGGCTCTTTTACACCAGCACTACACACCCAAGTCTTTCCTGACTCTTTACACCAGTACTACACACCAAGTCTTTCCAGACTCTTTTACACAAGCACTACACACAAAGTCTTTCCTGGCTCTTTTACACCAGCACTACACACAAAGTCTTTCCTGGCTCTTTACACCAGTACTACACACCAAGTATTTTCTGCCTCTTTTACTCCAGCACTACACACCAAGTCTTTCCTGGCTCTTTTACACCAGCACTACACACCAAGTCTTTCCAGACTCTTTTACACCAGCACTACACACACAGTCTTTCCTGGCTCTTTTACACAAGCACTACACACACAGTCTTTCCTGGCTCTTTTACACCAGCACTACACACCAATTCTTTCCTGGCTCTTTTACACCAGCACTACACACCAAGTATTTACAGACTCTTTTACACCAGCACTACACACCAAGTCTTTCCAGACTCTTTTACACCAGCACTACACACAAAGTCTTTTCTGACTATTTTACACCAGCACTACACACACAGTCTTTCCAGACTATTTTACTCCAGCACTACACACCAAATATTTCCTGACTCTTTTACACAAGCACTACACACCAAGTCTTTTCTGACTCTTTTCCTCCAGCACTACACACCAAGTATTTTCTGACTCTTTTACACCAGCACTACACACCAAGTCTTTCCAGACTCTTTTCCTCCAACACTACACACCAAGTATTTTCTGAGTCTTTTACACCAGCACTATACACCAAGTCTTTCCAGACTCTTTTCCTCCAGCACTACACACCAAGTCTTTCCAGACTCTTTTACACCAGCACTACACACCAAGTCTTTCCAGACTCTTTTACACCAGCACTACACACCAAATCTTTCCAGACTCTTTTACACCAGCACTACACACCAATTCTTTCCAGACTCTTTTACACCAGCACTACACACAAAGTCTTTCCATACTATTTTACACCAGCACTACACACCAAGTCTTTCCAGACTATTTTACACCAGCACTACACACCAAGTCTTTCCAGACTCTTTTACACCAGCACTACACACACAGTCTTTTCTGACTCTTTTACTCCAGCACTACACACCAAGTCTTTCCTGGCTCTTTTACACCAGCACTACACACAAAGCATTTTCTGACTCTTTTACTCCAGCACTACACACCAAGTCTTTCCTGGCTCTTTTACACCAGCACTACACACAAAGTCTTTCCTGGCTCCTTTACACCAGCACTACACACCAAGTCTTTCCAGACTCTTTTACACAAGCACTACACACCAAGTCTTTCCATCCAGACTCTTTTACACCAGCACTACACACCAAGCCTTTCCAGACTCTTTTACACCAGCACTACACACCAATTCTTTCCAGACTCTTTTACACCAGCACTACACACCAAGTTATTCCAGACTCTTTTACACCAGCACTACACACCAATTATTTCCAGACTCTTTTACACCAGCACTACACACCAAGTCTTTCCAGACTCTTTTATACCAGCACTACACACCAATTCTTTCCATACTCTTTTACACCAGCACTACACACCAAGTCTTTCCAGACTCTTTTACACCAGCACTACACACCAAGTCTTTCCAGACTCTTTTACACCAGCACTACACACCAAGCCTTTTCTGACTCTTTTACACCAGCACTACACACCAAGTATTTCCAGACTCTTTTACACCAGCACTACACACACAGTCTTTTCTGACTCTTTTACTCCAGCACTACACACACAGTCTTTTCTGACTCTTTTACTCCAGCACTACACACACAGTCTTTTCTGACTCTTTTACTCCGGCACTACACACCAAGTCTTTCCTGGCTCTTTTACACCAGCACTACACACAAAGCCTTTTCTGACTCTTTTACTCCAGCACTACACACCAAGTCTTTCCTGGCTCTTTTACACCAGCACTACACACAAAGTCTTTCCTGGCTCTTTTACACCAGCACTACACACCAAGTCTTTCTAGACTCTTTTACACAAGCACTACACACCAAGTCTTTCCAGACTCTTTTACACCAGCACTACACACCAAGCCTTTTCTGACTCTTTTACACCAGCACTACACACCAAGTCTTTTCTGACTCTTTTACACCAGCACTACACACAAAGTCTTTCCTGGCTCTTTTACACCAGCACTACACACCAAGTTATTTCTGACTCTTTTCCTCCAGCACTACACACAAAGTCTTTCCAGACTCTTTTACACCAGCACTACACACCAATTCTTTCCAGACTCTTTTACACCAGCACTACACACCAAGTCTTTCCAGACTCTTTTACACAAGCACTACACACCAAGCCTTTTCTGACTCTTTTACACCACCACTACACACCAAGTCTTTCCAGACTCTTTTACACAAGCACTACACACCAAGTCTTTCCAGACTCTTTTACACCAGCACTACACACCAAGTCTTTCCAGACTCTTTTACACCAGCACTACACACCAAGTCTTTCCATACTCTTTTACACAAGCACTACACACCAAGCCTTTTCTGACTCTTTTACACCAGCACTACACACCAAATCTTTCCAGACTCTTTTACACAATCACTACACAACAAGCCTTTTCTGACTCTTTTACACAAGCACTACACACCAAGTCTTTTCTGACTCTTTTACACAAGCACTACACACCAAGATATTTCTGACTCTTTTCCTCCAGCACTACACACAAAGTCTTTCCAGACTCTTTTACACCAGCACTACACACCAATTCTTTCCAGACTCTTTTACACCAGCACTACACACCAAGTCTTTCCAGACTCTTTTACACAAGCACTACACACCAAGCCTTTTCTGACTCTTTTACACCAGCACTACACACCAAGTCTTTCCAGACTCTTTTACACAAGCACTACACACCAAGTCTTTCCAGACTCTTTTACACTATCACTACACACAAAGTCTTTCCTGGCTCTTTTACACCAGCACTACACACCAAGTCTTTCCAGACTCTTTTACACCAGCACTACACACCAAGTCTTTCCAGACTCTTTTACACCAGCACTACACACAAAGTCTTTCCTGGCTCTTTTACACCAGCACTACACACAAAGTCTTTCCTGACTATTTTACACCAGTACTACACACCAATTCTTTCCAGACTCTTTTACACCAGCACTACACACCAAGTCTTTCCAGACTCTTTTACACAAGCACTACACACCAAGTATTTCGAGACTCTTTTACACCAGCACTACACACCAAGTCTTTCCTGACTATTTTACACCAGCACTACACACCAAGTCTTTCCAGACTCTTTTACACCAGCACTACACACACAGTCTTTCCAGACTATTATACACCAGCACTACACACACAGTCTTTCCAGACTCTTTTCCTCCAGCACTACACACCAAGTATTTCCTGGCTCTTTGACACCAGCACTACACACCAAGTCTTTTCTGACTCTTTTACACCAGTACTACACACCAAGTATTTCCAGACTCTTTTACACAAGCACTACACACACAGTCTTTCCAGACTCTTTTACACCAGCACTACACACATAGTCTTTTCTTACTCTTTTACACCAGCACTACACACCAAGTCTTTTCTGGCTCTTTTACACCAGCACTACACACCAAGTCTTTTCTGACTCTTTTCCTCCATCACTACACATAAAGTCTTTCCAGACTCTTTTACACCAGCACTACACACCAATTCTTTCCAGACTCTTTTACACCAGCACTACACACCAAGTCTTTCCAGACTCTTTTACACCAGCACTACACACACAGTCTTTCCAGACTCTTTTACACCAGCACTACACACCAAGTCTTTCCAGACTCTTTTACACCAGCACTACACACCAAGCCTTTTCTGACTATTTTACACCAGCACTACACACCAATTCTTTTCAGACTCTTTTACACCAGCACTACACACAAAGTCTTTCCAGACTCTTTTACACCAGCACTACACACCAAGTCTTTCCAGGCAAGTGATTACTTTCAATTTTCACGACTCTTAGATTGATTGTCCTTGTTGTCAACGACGGTTTTATTAAGAGCAATATCTTTTTCCCTTTCTACATTTTCAAAAGTCTGCCGAGGCATCCAATGTTGTCTATATTAGATAAAAGGTGTGTTCACTGTAATTCATACAAACTGTAATTCAGGTATCCACAGTGATAACATTGCCTGATCTGATCTTATTTGCTTCCATACTACCTTAACTTCCGTATACAGTGTATATTGTTCTTAGATGGTTTCAGATAAATAAACAAATCATCGAAACTATAAAAAAAAAAAAGTTTATTAAATTTGCGATTGTTTTCACTTTGCAAAATTCGGGAATAATACCAGATTTACAGTACCTTGTAATTTGATGTCCCTCTGTCTCCTTTTCTTCGTTTTCTTTTTCAAACTTTCCGCGCTACGCGTTTCATCATCTGAATATATACCCTCACGGATCTGCAAAACGTTTTTATTTCCCACTTGTATGTTGGTTGGAATAGATGGTGTAGTGTGGAAATCTATGAGGCGCCGTTTTACTATTTATTCCTGATTTTTTGATATCAGGAATTCGAATTTTTGATATCAGAAAATCATTTTTTGATATCAGAAAAATGGATTTCTTGATATCAAGAAATAAAGAGTATTTTCTGATACCAAAAATAGATTTTCTGATACCAAAAATAGATTTTCTGATATCAAAAATTCATTTTTTGATATCGGAAAATCTATTCTTTGATATCAGGAATTCGAATTTTTTTATATCTGAAAATATTCATTATTTTCTGATATCAAGAAATTGATATCCTGATATCAGAAAATCGTTTATATTTCTTGATATCAGAAATTCCATTTATTGATATCAGAAAATCATTTTTTGATGTCAAGAAATCCATTTTCAGATATCAAATAATCTATTTTCTGATATCAAAAAATAATGACGATATTCTGATATCAAGAAATACATTTTCTGATATCAAAAAATACATTTTCTGATATCAAATATTCATTTTCTGATATCAGGAATTCGAATTCTTGATATCAGAAAATCATCTGATAAGGAAAAATAGAGCATATTTCTTGATATTTTTTTGATCTCAGGAATTCGATTTTTTGATATCAGGAAATCAATTTCTTGATATCAGAAAATAATGAATATTTTCTGATATTAAAAATTCGAAATCCTGATATCAAAAAAAAAGATTTTTTGATATCAGAAAATCTATTTTTTGATATCAGAAAATACTCTTTATTTCTTGATATCAAGAAATCCATTTTCTGATATCAAAAAATCGAATTCCTGATATCAAAAAATAAGGAATAAATATTAAAACGGCGCCTCATAGAGATCCGCTTCCAGCTGCAAGTAAAAACATTGTAAACAATAAACAAGATTTAAATATTTCCATGAACATAACAGTTGATGCCTGTGCAGCAGACGAATTGTTGAAAACATTATTAGAAAAGGTAAATTTGCTCAAAATTATTTCAACCTCATATAAAGTTATCAATATTGAAGAGTGTTACACCGTTTTCCTTAGATGTTTTCAAAGCAAACCAACTTGTGTTTTATAACAAGATATCAAATTAAGTTTCTCTTGCAATCCTTTGTTTTACCATTTATCTAATATGATATCGAAATATGTGCTCGCTTAGACATTTATTTAATAATGTTTACTTGTAAATGCAGAAGCTAATGTTGAGCTATAACTTACAGAAGCTATAAATACCATGAGCATGTGAAATGGTGATACTCCTGGTATGGCCAGTTGCTCCACCCTCTTCTCCAGAAGCCCCTCCTGTAGGCTGAGTCTGACTTGATAGAATTATCAAAGAAAAGGCCAATTCAATGTCTTTAATTCAGATTATAAACCTTCTTGGGTGGCAAATCTGTCTAGCGATATGTTGCCTTGACGTATACGGTTTGTACTCATAGGTGAGAGACCTCACCCTCACTCAGTTACAATCCGTTTTCTTTACTTCAGGTTGTAAACTTTCTCGGTTGGCTAGTCTGTCTAGCGATATGTTGCCTTGACGTATATGGTGTGTACTCATATGAGGAGAACCTCATCCTCTCTCAGTTGCAAACCGATTTTTTTACTTCAGGATGTAAACCTTCTTGAGTGGCTAATCTGTCTAGTGATACGTTGCCTTGACGTTTATGGTTTGTTTTCATGAGAGGATGAACACATCCTCACTCAATAACAAACAAACGGATTTCTTTACCTCAGGTTGTAAATCTTCTTGGTTGGCTAGTCTGTCTAGCGATATGTTGCATTGACGTATATGGTTTGTACTCGTATGAGGACGACCTCATCCTCATAATTCTATAATTCTCTTTACCGAACCGGTTGGGGTGTGGCTATATCGTGGATTGTTTTTGCGTATGCCATAGGCTATTGAGGTGAGTTATGTTTAAATCAGCCTTAAATACGCAAACTTAAGTGTAGCGATACTTTAGAAAACCGGTTGTTTTAGTGCGCATTACAGTAGTTTTATGTTATAGATACGCCATTTAGTGTGTCATCTTGTCGCACATACGCATTTGAAACCACTGGAGAATTAATTTGTCGCGATTAAACCGCTCATTGTTTGTGTATCAGGAGCACGATTAAACCGCTCATTGTTCGTGTATCAGGAGTACGATTAAACCATTTATTGTTCGTGTATCAGGAGTACGATTAAACCATTCATTGTTCGTGTATCAGGAGCACGATTAAACCGATCATTGTTCGTGTATCAGGAGCACGATTAAACCGCTCATTGTTCGGGTATAAGTAGCACGATTAAACCGATCATTGTTCGTGTATCAGGAGCACGATTAAACCGATCATTGTTCGTGTTTCCGGAGCACGATTAAACCGATCATTGTTCGTGTATCAGGAGCACTTGATATAGAATTACGATCGGGGTTCACGTTCGTCCCACCATATGTCCAAGTCAGTCATTAAAGTCTCGTCTTTAACCTCACATGCAGATTGAAAGGGGGGGGGGGGGGGGGGGGGGGGGGGGCAATATATACTATTATTAAATATGAAGGTTTTTATGTGAAGTAAGCTGTTCTACAAGTTCATCTGATACAATCGGATCAAAATACACAATGGTTGTCAGGAGTTTCTTGAAACAATCTGTGACTATAAATGGTGAACAATAAACAGCCCCCAGACGCAACCTTTATGCGTTTCAGCCTGGTCTGGTGATTTGCATCCTCGGTACCCAGGCTATTCCTGGGTACCGAATATGGGTGATTATGTGACTTATTGACTCGCCGTATCAAGATAATAAAAAAGGTATATTGGCATAAAACTAGCCTGACTCCAGTTCTAGGTTTTCGTCAAAAGTCGTATTATGGACTATATTACATGTAGAAGAACAGATAACCCTTTGCCTCATTTAGACGCTTTCTGACGCCTCTGCAGCAGACGGCGTTTTGAAAACATAGTGACAAAAGAAGAAATTGCTCAAAACGATCAATTTCTCCTTTTGCCAAAAATGTTTTATCCTTTTAGTCATAGGTTATCCATTCAATTATAGAAATGTTCCATTGTTGACAAACTATGTTCAAAGTCGCCTGCTGCAGAATTGTCGTATAAGGGAAAGGGTGAAGGCTGAACCGAGTTATCACCGGCCACATAAGTAACAAGACCTCTAATACGCAGCTGATAAAACAATAATCAAGAACAGTTAAGGCTCAACCGAGGTTTTTTCATCGGTCACAGAATGTAACAAGATCCCTAATTGTAAAACGCAGCTGATACAACATTAATCAAGGACGAACCCAAAAACAACTCTGTTTCTAGGTTGGATTAACGAGGTCATGCATACCGTTAGGTAGAATCCCATAATGCGCTTACATAATACACCCTCTGGCCATGATCCTGTTTTGATCGAGCATTCTTCTCGGATTACGAAGTGGTAGGTACATTATTTTTTCTTTGTTGTGACCGACTCGGTGTAGTAGGGGTAGAGCGTACCCTAGGGTGCAGTGGTCGCGGGTTCGATCCCCGGCCGAGCTATACCAAAGACTGTAACAAACTGGTAGTATTGGCTGCCCCACTTGGCGCTCTGTGTTGCGAGGTTTGCATTACAACTGCCTGGCTGGTGTCAGGATAAATGGACGAGTAGTACTGGTAACTTACAGAGGATACGCCGTGATATAACTGAACTTATGCTGTTGATAGCCTCGTTAAACAACACACACGTAATCAATCAATCCCTTTGTTTGGGTTTTACGAAATTTCCATTGTATTTCAATAACATCACGGCAATAAAACACTTATTAATGATCCCTGGTTAACAAACCAGTTTCAGGCTCGGAAATATCCCTTGCCCAAGACATTTCACCATGACCATCATCAAGAACTGGTATCTAACCCGGAACGCTCGATTCTAAATCCTACACGGTAACCATTTGTTAACAGTGGACTCGTCGAAGTGATATTTAACTTTTAACCCTACCTACACGGTATCCATTCGTTATGAGTGGACTCCTCGAAGTGATATTTAACTGTTAACCTACACGGTAACCATTCGTTAAAGGTGGACTCGTCGAAGTGATATTTAACTGTTAACCTATACGGTAACCATTCGTTAAAGGTGGACTCGTCGAAGTGATATTTAACTGTTAACCTACACGGTAACCATTGGTTAAAGGTGGACTCGTCGAAGTGATATTTAACTGTTAACCTACACGGTAACCATTCGTTAAAGGTGGACTCGTCGAAGTGATATTTAACTGTTAACCTACACGGTAACCATTTGTTACCGGTGGACTCGTCGACGTGATATTTAACTGTTAACCTACACGGTAACCATTTGTTACCGGTGGACTCGTCGAAGTGATATTGAACTGTTAACCTACACGGTAACCATTTGTTACCGGTGGACTTGTCGACGTGATATTTAACTGTTAACCTACACGGTAACCATTCGTTAACGGTGTACTCGTCTAAGTAATATTTAACTGTTAACCTACACGGTAACCATTCGTTAACGGTGTACTCGTCGAAGTGATATTTAACTGTTAACCTACATAGTAACCATTCGTTAACGGTGGACTCGTCGAAGTAATATTTAACTGTTAACCTACACGGTAACCATTCGTTAACGGTGGACTCGTCTAAGTAATGTTTAACTGTTAACCCTTACCTACTATTAACAACTTTAAACATTATATTTAATTTAACATTTTATTTATATTATATTATATTTTTTATCTAAATTAACCAAATTAAATTATGTTCAGTCAAAATCATGTGTATATTAGTCATTTAGCATGCAATAAATTTCATTCACCAGCCATGGGTTATAGCACTGACGCCGTGATATAACTGATATATTGTTGAAACATCGAACTTACCCTGGTAAATAAAACCCACAGTAATAGCCATCAGAATTAAAATGTTTAAGTCTATAGTTTTAAAAGTTCCACACGCTTTCTGAAGGCATCAGTAGCAGTGAAGGTTTGATTTATCTAGTTTTTCTCAACCTTTCTCCAATGTTTTATATATTGGGAAGTAAAATTACTATAAGTAGTTAATAGAGTTACTTTTCTCTTGCAGGTGTACCTTTTTCTTGGAAACATCACTTTGTCTTACGGAGCGGCATTTATCGTCAGTTTGTTCTTCGAATCACCAATGATGGGCTTGGAGAAAGTTTTCTTCAACAAACAGAAATCAAGATAATGTTAAATTCTCTTTTCTTTTTATTGGGGACTCTTTTTCTTTTAGCTCACATGAGCACGAAGTCCGGGGTTCTAATGTAATCCTTCACCGTCCGGCGTCTGGCGATCAACGTCCAGCGTCCAACGTTCGTCGTCTGTCCATATGTTTTAAAAACAACATCTCCTCTTAAATCACTGAGCCAATTGTCATGCATCTCCACAGGTATGTTATCGTTAATTATATCTGTCTACATTTGCCGTTTTAAGCTCGTCTGATGTTTTGTAAACAAAAGACTTGCTATTGTCGTCACTTGATCTTCATCGTCGTCGGCGGCGGCGTTGGTTAAGTTTTGCGTTTAGGTAATTTACATGGGAACTATCAAACCTAATACTTTGAAAATTGAAAAACTTTTGCATCTAATACCCTTCTATTAAAGAAAAAACATAACTTTTGATGTATTATGATCGATTTTGAGAATTAGCGTTGTTGGTTAAGTTTTGCGTTTAGATCACTAACATGAAAACTATCCAACCTATTACTTTTAAATACCCTTCTTTACATTGGATGATAAAGATGCTGAGCGGGCCTGTTTCTTGATGTAAAAAACATCAATTCTACAAATAACTATATCTCAGCAACCCCTGCTGGGATTTTTCTGAAACTTTGTCAGATATTGTTTGGTCATGGGACATCATTCAACGTCAACATTAACAAGGTCAATGTCATAGCAGAACTTGAACTTGGTTAGGTAACTTAACCTCAAAACTTAACCTTGGTTATATCTCAGCAACCCCTGCTGGATTTATCTGAAACTTTGTCAGATGTATTGTTGGGTAAGGGAACATCATTCAAAGTCGAGGTCATAATTTGCCAGAACTTGACCTTGGTTAGGTAATATAACATCAAAACTTAACCTAAGTTATATCTCAGCAACACCTGCTGGAATTTTTCTGAAGCGTTGTCAGATGCATTGTTGGGTCATGTAACATCATTTAAGGTTAAGGGCATAATTTAGCAGAACTTGACCTTGGTTAGGTAAGTTTTCTAAAACTTTGTCAGATGTATTGTTGGGTCATGGGACATCATTCAACGTCAAAATGATCAAGGTCAATGTCATAATTTGGCAGAACTTGGTCTTGGTTAGGTTACTTAACTTAAAATCTTAACATTGGTTAACTTTGACTGTAGAGCCTACATTTTTCATTTAATCTTCATGAAAGTTTATCAAAACATTTGTTTCTATCATTTAACATAAACATTACCAGAATCAAGGTCATAGTTTGCCAAAACTTAACCTTGGTTAACTTAACCCTGGTTAAGTAACTGAACCTTGGTTAACTTTGACTGTAGAAGCATTTTTTCATTCATTGTTCATGAAATTTTATCAGAACATTTATCTCCATCCTATCAAGTTCAAACTAGGTCATGAGGTCAATTGTTAGAATAACCTTGTGAACACTCTAAAATTCATTTTTGATATTCAATCTTCATTATATTTAATCAAAACAATTGTCTTCATCAAATATCGGTCAAGTTAAAAACTGGGTCATGGGGTTTCAAGAACTAGATCACTATGTCAAATGTTGGAATAATTTTATGAACACTCTAGAAGTCTTTTTCTTCATTCAATCTTCACGGAATTTAACCACTAGATGTTTCTTCATAAAATCTAGGTCAAGTTCATAAATAGGTCATGAGGGGTCAAAAACTACGTCAAATGTTAGAAATACTTTGTGAACACTCTAGAAATCACATTTTGTATTTAATCTTCATGAAAAGTGATTTGATCACAACTTAGTCAAGTTCAAAACTGGGAAATTAGGTAGGTCAAACATGAGATCACTAGGTCAAATGTTCTAAAAACCTTGTGAACACTATTAAAGACTTGAAAGTTTATTAAAACATTTGTTTCTATTATTCGACGTCAAAATTATCAAGGTCAAGGTCATAGTTTAGCCGAACTTGACCTTGGTTAGATAACTTAACCTTAAAACTTAACCTTGGTTAACTCTGACTGTAGAGGCCACATTTTTCATTCATTCTTCATGATAGTTTATCAAAACACTTGTCTCAAAAAATCTCCGTTAAGTTCAAAACTGGGTCATGAGATGTCAAAAGCTAGGTCACTAGAATTCATTTTAGATATTTAATCTTCATGAAATTTAATCATGCCTCTAACTTACTATCGTAATCATAGTGATTGCAATTACTTACAATTTAATGTAATATTATTGATCAGTCTATATTTCATGTGTAAATAAATATATTAAGATATATACATGTAGTGAGTTTATTATTAATCATGACATGTTGATAATAATAGCATTGACAGACAATTATTCTTTTACGTTTCATTGACTTTACTTTTGTTTGCATATTGATACCATTTAATATCTGGTTTTCCTAGAAGATAAGACACCCTTAGCCCGAAGTTTTGTGTGTTTCATTGATCTTAAACAATTCTCAAACAATAAAAACATAATGTATTTCAACATACTATGAATATCTTTAACATGATTGTGTTTTGGGGGCAAGGTCATTGTTACTATTGTGCAGAAGTTTTTAAAATTTTGAACTAATCATTTTTTCTAGAAAAAAGAGTGAACACATTTGTCAAATATATAGTGATTGATCAACAGTCATCCGACGTGAAGATCTTCCTTATCATGTTTATGAACTTGGATTTAAATCCACACAGTATATCCTGTTTCAATACTTAAAAAATAGCAGTTGTGAACGGTCATTATAATATGTAAATATTCATATCAGACGAGCATCAGGCACCCGCAAGGCGGTGCTCTTGTTTCAAGTACTTATCCCATCCCACTTTACACCAAATATGAGGCAGACGGCTGATCATATTTAGTGAAAATATGGAAACTCTCTATAAATTAAAGAACAACTATTGAATTAAGTTGAAAGCATTGTGACAAAAGGATAACTTGTTAATTATGAGCAATTTCCCTTAGCCACAGTTTTTTCAAAAGTCGTCTGCTTTGAGGACGTCAAAAATCGTCTGTTTGAGTGAAAGAGTTATACAAATATCAGATGGGCATTTAGTTGGTTTAGTACATACATTTTCAAAAAACTTGTAACAAAAAAAATGAAAATAATTCAGAGGGGAATGCAACGAGATTAAGCTACGATAGAAAATAATTGATATGTTTATGTAAACAGTAAATGATAAGAATTTTGATTTATGTTTGGGGAGGGTTATCGCATGGAGACATATTGAGATATGAATGCACAGATAGAGAGGGCGTTAATCTTGAAAATCACGGCTGATAAATATTTACTCTTTTACAAACAAGTCAATTTAAGTTTTTATTGAACATTATGTTTTTATTGTCTTTAAGACTTTATTTTAGGTATTCTTTTAAAAAAAGTTGTTTTAACCTGATTTTGCATACCAAATGTTCCATTTCTGGATGTGAAACGCAGTGGATCGGTTGTTCGCCCATTGGATTCAAACATCCGTCCATTTCTTACGTTTTTACATTTAGATTAAGTGTTAATTCTTATCAGGTAATTTCAAATTTCACGGTAAATACTGACTTTGCTCAAACTACAAAGACGGGTGTGTACGTCGACGGGTTTGTTCACACTGGTTTCATTGATGTTTGACCATGGTTTGAGCCAATCCACGCGCAACTGACCTCAAGTACAGATCCATATCAACTGGCTCCTAAAGTATCCGCCGTGATCGAGTGGTTAGCGTCGGGGATTTAGAACCGGGCGTTCCAGGTTCGATCCACAGTCGCGGAACCGCATTCATGGTTGAGTGCCCTTGTCAAGGCACAACTCCTAGCCTAGTACTGGTTTGTTAACCCAGGGATCACGAATTAGTGAACTGTCGCCATGATATAACTGAAATACTGTACACAACCCCTAACTAAACACACAAACTAGTTGCAGGTTTATTTTATCTTCAAAAACTTAACAAGGAAAGAAAATTACAAAGAGTAGGTTTTTATGGTGCGCACGTCAAGTACATGTTAATTCTTTTCAAAATACAAATACATCTGTAACACAGACTTTGAAAACATCTAGACGTAAATATTGAACATACTTAAATCAACGCATTATTACTTGAACAAAATTGAAAACTTAGTGACAAAAGAAGAAATTGCTCGTTTTTAGCAACCTTTGTCACAATGTTTTCAAAAATCGTCTGCTTAATTTTCATACGTCAAAGTGCGTCTACATGTGCTGAGAGGCTAATCATTTTATTAGATCCCTCTGTGTCTAATCACCATTGTGGCACAAGCAAGAATTGCTCGGTTTGAATAATTTCACCGTTTGTCACACAATTTTAAAAATATAGCTTCATATTCGTCAAAATGCGTCTACATGTGTAGAATACGTGTGTTGGAATCCTTGTTAACTTATTACAAAAGGAGAAATTGTGAACACTTTTTACTTTTGCCACAATGTTTTCAAACGTTGACTGCTTCATATATTTACACGGAAATAAAATTGCCAATGGTAGATTTTCATGGAGCGCACCTCAAGTACACGTTCATTCTTTCCCACATACAAATAAATCTGTAACACACGACTTTGAAAACAACTAGGGGTAAATATTTGAAAATACCTAAATGAACGTATACTTACTTTAATTTTTTACAAAACATAGTGACAAAAGAAGAAATTGTTTGTTTTTAGCAATTTATACTTTTGTCACAATGTTTTCAAAAGTCGCCTGCTTGTTATTCAAATGGCGTCTACATGAGGTGAAAGGCTAATAATGAGGTGAAAGGCTAATATTTTCATAAGATCGCTCTATGACTTAATTGTCACAATTGTGGCAAAAGGAGGAATCGTTTGTTTTGAATTATATCTCCATTTGTTACCAATTGTTTAAAAGTCGCTTCCTATGCGTCAAAATGCGTCTTCATGTGAAAGAGGGTTAAGGAGTCTGTTTGAATCCTCGTTTACATGTGACAAATGGAGAAATAAGACTTGAACAATTGTTGTAGAGAGTTACCCAAGGAACATTTATATCAAGTTATATTCGAATCCAACAAGGGGATTCAGGAGAAGAATTTTAAAGATTGGCCATTTTCCCCCATTTTCTGAATCCACAGCAACAAAAGTTCTTCATAGAATTTAAATCCATGACCAATTTCTAAAGAGGACCATTACAGGAACATATCATTGAAGCTTGGTTGAAATTGGTCCAGTGGTTTAAGAGGAGCTGAAGGTTAACGACGGACTACACCAACAGAGTGATCAGAATGGATCACCTTGCGCCTTAGCTCAGGTGATCAAAAATGCATAATACATTAATTCAATGCAGCAGCATATAGTAACAAGAGGGCCAAGATGGCCCTAAATCGATCACCTGAATTATAGTATAATATCAAATGCTACTGCTAATAAAGGTGAAAACTTGATCAAGAGTGGGAATGAACTGCATATGAAACAGCTTATCAGTCAAGGCCATTTGTAATAATGCATTAAATCTTTGAACAATTTCAATGAGGAACGTTTCTTTGAAGTCTGGTTGGTATTGGTTCATTTTTTTAAGAGGAGATGTCGTTTAAAACTTAAAGTTCCCTTGACCTCTTTTCTGAATCCGCCTGGCATCTATCTTTTTCAACCAATCAATATTGCTTGAACACATTTTGTAGAGGGTTAATGAAGGAACATTTCTGGTAAATTAGCTTCGAACCAGACAAGCTGATTCAGAATGAAGAATTTTAAAGTTTTGACATTTTCTTCCTTTCTGATGCCGCAGCGACCAAAGTTCTGTATATAATTTATATCTTTGAACAATTTTAACAGAGGATCCCCAAAGTAACATTCCTATTAAGTTCGGCTAAAATATAGGTCCAATGGATAAGGAGGAGATGTTCTTTAAAGCTTAAAGTTATTTTACCCCTTTTCTGATGTCACATGAATGCTATGTCTTTCATCCTGTTTATAATTGAGTGCTTTTGGACAAGGCACATTACCTAGCCTTGTAATGTTTTGTTTACCCAGGGATCATGAATAAGTGAGCTGTCGCGGTCGCCTGGCTGCCATGTTCTTCAACCAATCGATGTGGCTTTAATAAATGTGTAGAGGGTCATGCAAGAAACATTTCTATATAATTATATTGGAATTCAACAAGCAGAAGAGTTTTAAGATTGGCAGTTTTTCTCCCTTTCTGATGCCGCAGATGAGGGAATTTTACAATTAAACACTATATGTATAAACATTTTAATGACACAACTTCATGTTAGTGAGAGCTTAAAATTGACATCTCTCAAAGTTTTTACACAGAAGCAATAGTATGCATTGGCTCATGATGAAACATCATGCAACACTTGACCCATTCTTTCATAAGCATGTCATTTGAAAATATTTGGCGTAGGATATTTTATAACAAGGGCAATCACAGCAGAACCTATTCCAATATAACCCATGTACGGGTATACACCTGAAAATACAATGTAGACAGACACAGGTGCTTAGATTACATTGCATAATAAAGTACTAAAAAACAGTGTGTTATCATTGCATAACATATATATGGTACTTCAAAACTGCTAATGCAACCTTGTAGCTTCAGAGAAGGCGATTTGAATGGACTATGAATCAGAAAACACTTTCGAGGAGAACAGCTTTAAAGTTTTGTCATTTTGCCCCTTTACTGATTACACCTGCTTGAATAAATTTTGAAGTTTGGAGTTAAAGGTTCATTTTACCCCTTTTCGGATGCCACCTTGTGGATATGTTTTTCAGCTTATCAATAAACCTTCAAAAAATGATATAGAAATTTCATATTGCAGCCAAATTATCTTTGAAGCAGACAAGCACTTTCATAAAAGTAGTATTAAGAAGTTTTGTCATGTTGCCCCTTTTCTGAATCCGTCTGACCACAATGTTTTCCAACCAATAAAATATGACTTGCACTTATTGCAGAGGGACTCCAAGCAATATGTCTACCAAATTAGTTAAGGGGCATCTCCGACCTTCTTAGTGATGCCCCAGCAAACAAAGTTCTACATTTGATATAATGCATTTTTTTTTAGATAAAAATCTATAATCAATTTGAACTTTGGTTGAAATTGGTCCATTCGTTTAAAACAGGATGTGATTTGGAGCTAAAAAGTCATCTTTCTATCAAGCAAGGTCTTTGATTGTCAATGCATAGTAGAACAATGATATTTCTCAAACATTAAAGTAAATTGTGATTGTAGTGTGTAATGATCAGGAAGAGGGTTACGCGTCAATCGTCACTGCTCGTTTTGCCGTAGCCATTTCTTTATATATGACTTCACCACATGTGGAAATAGCCTACTGCAGTAGATCAGCAGGTACAGTGAGTAGTTGCTCATTAAGATTGATCCTCCTACCATACAGCTTCAACTTCTAATTTTATCTCAAACGGGGCAGCATCCTTCTGTAAATAAAATTAGTGTTACCCAGAGCTGGACATTTCAAACATTCGATACATAGGCATCCTTACAATACACATATTTGTTATAGACAATAGTAGGAAAACATTCATACAATGAAGACATTGAACGAGCCCATTCTTGGGAAAAGGTACCTGTTGACTTTTGTGAATAATTGATTAGATGTTGCTTAAAACTGCCTTGAAACATTTGTTTTATTTATATCACAGCGTTTCTTGGGTAAGTTACCAATACCACTGGTCAGTTTATCCTGCCACTCGCCAGTCAGTGGTAATGCTAACCTCACAATCCTGAAAGATAAGGAGGGCAGCCATTTATATCATATTTAAAGTCTTTTCTATGACCCGGCCAGGTATAACAATTGCAATATCACGCAAGACAGGTGGACACTCTACCACTACACTACCAAGACGGTATTTAGGAACCGTAGATCCATATTGGTACGTGCATTTGCAGTCTGATCTATGTTTTTTTACAAATCAATAACATATGGTTGTTATTAGACTTTCAATTTGTGTAGACACTGCAAAGGCTGACCTTAACCTACACTTATCAGAAATGTCAACTTGTACCTTTTCCTATGGATGGTCTTAAATGGTGAACCGTTGCTAAACAGTACACACGCTAGCTCACACAATTTACTCTGCGTCTAACTAACATAGTATTTACATGACCAAGCATATTATTTTTCAAAATTAAACAGAAATGATAACTTAGTTGTGAACCAAAAAAGATGTTTGTATCTAAACTGACAGAGATAGTTTCAATATGAAGAAATTTACTCCACCGCAGACTGAACCAAATATTTTAAGTTAGTACACAAATAAACATACAACATCTAAATGTTGAAACTATTGTGGTAAAATATGCTTGTTTTGAGCAATTTCTCCTTTTGTCACAATACAAAAAACGGTCATTTACAGAAAAGGCCGAAATATGCATCCATCTTTTAAGCTAGTCTGAACGCAATATCGTCTACGTGACCTAGGATTGTTACAACTTGAAAAACCTTTGAAATTTGCTACATATGCAATGAGCCTTCTAAATGTAATCGCTAAACATATGAAAACACTCCGGAGATCGCTTATCGGGGAAGGCGGGTAATCTAATTCCCAGGCAGATATTCGTTTCTCACGAGTGCTTCAAGGTAACATCGTAATTAGCCTACATCTCGCTGTACAGTTACGTCTGCCTTTTTCTAAAAATTTAAATCTCATTTACGAACAATATAGTCCAAGATCAGCATGTACATTCGTACAGCTAAAGTTTGGTTTACATTGTTCGCTACTTGTGTATTAATATATAGCAAAGAAAGACTCCATTTACTTGTAAGAACTCACTAAAACTCAAAAGTTATAACACTCTTGTAGGAATTCGTCGGGATAAAGATAAACCAAAGAACAGCTGCACAGCCTGGTACGCGGATTGATATAAAATCTTCGAAATGATAATGTAAACACGAGGGGTATTCAAGAAGTACGCAGAAAGGAGGGTCATACCTAGTTAGTTTAAGCATACCTAATGGTATTAACCCTTTCCAATATACAACAGCTCTACAACAGTCGACTGTGTAAAAATATAGGCAAAATCAAAACGAAAATCTTTATAAATGATGGTACAATTATTGAATAGTCAAAATAAAAATAATTGATTGTTGCAAAACGAGAGATTGCTCATATTGGCCAGTTTCTTATTTTGCCGAACCATGTTCAAAAGTTGTTTGCTGCGGATGCGTCAGAATGCTTCTGGGGGAGGGGCAGTGTTAACAACATATATGCTTTGCTCACACATGTATAAACGAACGTCTCAAAACCCGGATAAATCAGAATGACACATATGTCCACCCCATCGTTCTAGATTAAAACTTTTTTGAAACTAAAGTGGTCTGTCAACGATGGTCTTTATGACGGCGGACAATATGTCCAAATTGTTTGAAATATTCTTTATGTAATTCATCAGCGAATACTTAGCGTGTCAACCAGTCATTGATGTTACTTGAATATTTTCCCCAAAATTAATTATTCGTGTATTATCATGGGCTGTCAATAAAAGGGTGGTGAGTTCGAATCGCGATTGACAGTATTCTTGTGTTACGCTGATTCAACTTCAGTCAAGGCGACAGCACCGTTATCAATGATTCCTGGGCACCAGGTCAGGAATAGTGACTGTATACAGATACTCCACCATGACCTCAACAATTCGGAGATCCACCCCGCTAAACCCATACTAACCACCAGACCAGGACAAAGTCATACTGGCAGTTGTCATTGAGACCAACGCCAGTTGTCAACAATTAAAGTTAAGTACATATGATACGTTCCGCGAGAAAACCGACACTGTGGTCTCGTTAAGTATCGACCTGAATCAGCCTAAGCATGCCGCCCAGGCTAACCCGGACAGACACGTCTGCCTCCTGTGGATTTTCTGTTTCAGGACTCGTTACTCTATACCTCTATCCCTCTGAGACGGACTGTGTCAATTTAGGGTACATTTCAGTTACATTATAGTACAAACCTGTCATTATAACAACAATTTAGGTGTACATTTCATATACATTATAGTACAAACCTTCAATTCTAACAACAATTAGGTGTACATTTCAGATACATTATAGTACAAATCTGTCATTATAACAACAATTTAGGATACATTTCAGATACATTATAGTACAAACCTGTCATTATAACAACAATTTAGGGTACATTTCATATACATTATAGTACAAACCTTTAATTATAACAACAATTTAGGATACATTTCAGATACATTATAGTACAAACCTGTCATTATAACAACAATTTAGGATACATTTCAGATACATTATAGTACAAACCTGTTATTATAACAACAATTTAGGGTACATTTCATATACATTATAGTACAAACCTTTAATTATAACAACAATTTAGGATACATTTCAGTTACATTATAGTACAAACCTGTCATTATAACAACAATTTAGGATACATTTCAGATACATTATAGTACAAACCTGTCATTATAACAACAATTTAGGGTACATTTCAGATACATTATAGTACAAATCTGTCATTATAACAACAATTTAGGGTACATTTCAGATACATTATAGTACAAACCTGTCATTATAACAACAATTTAGGATACATTTCAGATACATTATAGTACAAATCTGTCATTCTAATGACAATTAGGTGTACATTTCAGATACATTATAGTACAAACCTGTCATTATAACAACACTTTAGGGTACATTTCAGATACATTATAGTACAAACACGTCATTATAACAACCATTTAATGTACATTTCATATACATTATGATACAAACCTGTCATTAAAACAACAATTTAGGGTACATTCCATATACATTATAGTACAAAACTGTCATTATAACGACAATTTAGGGTACATTTCAGATACATTATAGTACAAACACGTCATTATAACAACAATTTAAGGTACATTTCATATACATTATAATACAAACCTGTCATTAAAACAACAATTTAGGGTACATTTCAGATACATTATAGTACAAACCTGTCATTATAAAAACAATTTAGGTGTACATTTCAGTTACATTATAGTACAAACCTGTCATTATAACAACAATTTAGGGTACATTTCAGTTACATTACAACAATTTAGGGTACATTTCAGATACATTATAGTACAAACCTGTCATTAACCTTTCATGATAACAACAATTTAGGGTACATTTCATATACATTATAGTACAAACCTGTCATTATAACAACAATTTAGGGTACATTTCATATACATTATACTACAAACCTGTCATTCTAACGACTATAAGGTGTACATTTCAGTTACATTATAGTAAAAACACGTCATTATAACAACAATTTAGGATACATTTCAAATACATTATAGTACAAACCTGTCATTATAACGACAATTAGGTGTACATTTGAGATACATTATAGTACAAACCGGTCATTATAACAACAATTTAGGGTACATTTCAGATACATTATAGTACAAACACGTCATTATAACAACAATTTAGGATACATTATAGTACAAACCTGTCATTATAACAACGATTTAGGGTACATTTCAGATACATTATAGTACAAACCTGTAATTCTAACGACTATAAGGTGTACATTTCAGTTACATTATAGTAAAAACACGTCATTATAACAACAATTCAGGGTACATTTCAGTTACATTATGGTACAAACCTGTCATTATAACAACACTTTAGGGTACATTTCAGTTACATTATAGTACAAACCTGTCATTACAACAATTTAGGGTACATTTCAGTTATTGGGAAACTAGCTTTATGAGCCAAATAACATTGGGGAAGTTTGACACGTGCGGATAAACTCATCCACTTTGTGTAAGAAGAGTTTGTTAAACCCTCTGTGATTAATTGGCAGTTGAGCAAGTCGATATAGATACTAGCACACACTGGTCGCTAAAGCTCAAGGGTTGGTATTCCTAGCCCACCGCCTTGATCTGACATTTCATCGTATACCAAAGACGTTATGCAATTTTCTTAAATCTTGAATACCCCTCGTGCTTACAACTTAGAAAACATTTTTTCGGTATAAAAGCGATCCAGAATCGCTGGTGCTTTCAATACCCATGAACTAAACCTAAAATTGTAACTTGTAAAATTTGAAATGGAATTATATACACTTAGAACCGTGTTTGTGTTTGGATCTTTATTACAAACAACGCTTTCAGCGAAATACCATGAGCCCATGTGTACATCTCGGTTTGACTTCGAAGAAAAACTCTTGGACAAACTGGTTCGTATGGAACATGCTGCGGAACTCTTACAGGAACGTGTAAGCCGAGCATTGACAACTGTAGAGCAGGAGAAATTACAGATGAAACAGGACTTCACGAGTTTTAAAGATGACATAAGCCGAGCACTGACAGCTGTAGAACAGGAGAAATTACAGATGAAACAGGACTTCACGAGTTTTAAAGATGACATAAGCCGAGCACTGACAGCTGTAGAACAGGAGAAATTACAGATGAAACAGGACTTCACGAGTTTTCAAGATGACATAAGAAACGAACAAACAAACACTCTTGCTAAGATTGAGGTTGCTGCTAGTACGATGGCCCAGCAAAACGAAAATAAACTCGAGAGAATGTCACAAGATCTCGTTATGGCCACGAACAAGTCTGCAAACGACAAAGGTTAGTGTAACAAAATAAAAATCAAGTCACCGTCGAAATTGGGCAAAATCGATTTCTGGTTTTAACGGTGACTTTTCGAAATTTCAAAACCAGAAGAATACGTTAAAATCATTTCTGTTTCTGTTTTGTTATCGTAGGAACCGGATTGTTAGATGGAAAACATGTGAACTAGTTCTAGAACTTTTGATTTTAAACTTTTCCCACATATATTTCGAAGCATCTGTAGCAGATGGCATTATGGGTAATTTTACCTTTTACCATAACGTTTCCATCTCCATTCCATTATAACATATATGAGTAATTTTACCTTTTACCTCGACGTCTCAATCTCTATTCCATTATATCATTATGGGTAATTTTACCTTTTACCTCGACGTCTCCATCTCAATTCCATTATAACATTATGGGTAATTTTACCTTTTACCTCGACGTCTCCATCTCTATTCCATTATAACATACTGGGTAATTTTACCTTTTACCTCGACGTCTCCATCTCTATTCCATCATAACATTATTAGTAATTTTACCTTTTACCTCGACCTCTCCATCTCTATTCCATTATATTATTATGAGTAATTTTACCTCGACGTCTCCATCTCTATTCCATTATAACATTGTGGGTAATTTTACCTTTTACCTCGACGTCTCCATCTCTATTCCATTATAACATTGTGGGTAATTTTACCTTTTACCTCGACGTCTCCATCTCTATTCCATTATAACATTATAGGTAATTTTACCTTTTACCTCGACGTCTTCATCTCTATTCAATTATAACATTATGGGTAATTTTACCTTTTACCTCGACGTCTCCATCTCTATTCCATTATAACATTATGTGTAATTTTACCTTTTACCTCGACGTCTCCATCTCTATTCCATTATAACATTATAGGTAATTTTACCTTTTACCTCAACGTCTCCATCTCTATTCCATTATAACATTATGGGTAATTTTACCTTTAACCTCGACGTCTCCATCTCAATTCCATTATAACATTATGGGTAATTTTACATTTTACCTCGACGTCTCCATCTCCATTCCATTATAACATTATGGGTAATTTTACCTCGACGTCTCCATCTCTATTCCATTATAACATTATGAGTGATTTTACCTTTTACCTCGACCTCTCCATCTCTATTCCATTATATTATTATGAGTAATTTTACCTCGACGTCTCCATCTCTATTCCATTATAACATTCTGGGTAATTTTACCTTTTACCTCGACGTCTCCATCTCTATTCCATTATAACATTGTGGGTACTTTTACCTCGACGTCTCCATCCCTATTCCATTATAACATTATGGGAAATTTTATCTCGACGTCTCCATCCCTATTCCATTATAACATTATGGGTAATTTTATCTCTTACCTCGACGTCTCCATCTCTATTCCATTATAACATTATGGGTAATTTTACCTTTTACCACAACGTCTCCATGCCTATTCCATTATAACATTATGGGTACTTTTACCTCGACGTCTCCATCCCTATTTCATTATAACATTATGGTTTACCTCGAAGTCTCCATGTCTATTCCATTATAACATTGTGGGTAATTTTACCTTTTACCTCGACGTCTCCATCTCTATTCCATTATAACATACTGGGTAATTTTACCTTTTACCTCGACGTCTCCATCTCTATTCCATTATAACATTATGGGTAATTATACCTTTTACCTCGGCGTCTCCATCTCTATTCCATTATAACATACTGAGTAATTTTACCTTTTACCTCGACGTCTCCATCTCGATTCCATTATAACATACTGAGTAATTTTACCTTTTACCTCGACGTCTCCATCTCAATTCCATTATAACATACTGAGTAATTTTACCTTTTACCTCGACGTCTCAATCTCTTTTCCATTATAACGTTAAGGGTAATTTTAGCTTTTACCTCGACGTATCCATCTCTATTACATTATAACATTATGGGTAATTTTACCTTTTACCTCGACGTCTCCATCTCTATTCCATTATAACATCATGGGTAATTTTACCTTTTACCTCGACGTCTCCATCTCTATTCCATTATAACATTATAGGTAATTTTACCTTTTACCTCGACGTCTCCATCTCTATTCCATTATAACATCATAGGTAATTTTACCTTTTACCACGACGTCTCCATCTCAATTCCATTATAACATACTGAGTCATTTTACATATTACCTCGACGTCTCCATCTCCATTACATTATAACATTATAGGTAATTTTACCTTTTAACTCGACGTCTCCATCTCAATTCCATTATAACATACTGAGTAATTTTACCTTTTACCTCGACGTCTCCATCTCTATTACATTATAACATTATAGGTAATTTTACCTTTTACCTCGACGTCTCCATCTCAATTCCATTATAACATACTGAGTAATTTTACCTTTTACCTCGACGTCTCCATCTCTATTCCATTATAACATTATGGTAATTTTACCTTTTACCTCGACGTTTCGATCTCTATTACATTATAACATGATGGGTAACTTTACCTTTTACCTCGACGTCTCCATCTCTATTACATTATAACATTATAGGTAATTTTACCTTTTACCTCGACGTCTCCATCTCAATTCCATTATAACATACTGAGTAATTTTACCTTTTACCTCGACGTCTCCATCTCAATTCCATTATAACATTATGGGTAATTTTACCTTTTACCTCGACGTTTCGATCTCTATTACATTATAACATGATGGGTAACTTTACCTTTTACCTCGACGTCTCCATCTCTATTACATTATAACATTATAGGTAATTTTACCTTTTACCTCGACGTCTCCATCTCAATTCCATTATAACATACTGAGTAATT